>JAQGCH010001339.1:0-16141 GCA_034699485.1 Nanhermannia elegantula | reverse complement strand
ATGCCTATGCTTTAAAGTTACTTATTATAAAACAAAAATATAAAGATTATTTATGAAATAATTTGTTTATAAGTGCACAAATAGAAGCCTTGCTTATATTAGATTCCAAAAAATTTTACCCAAAAAGCCTAAAAATCTAATTAAATTCCATATTGATGTGCATCAAATATAATAAGACCAAAAACTTTTAAAACCATAGAGGAATAAATTTAAAATGATATTGGCCTCAAATTACAAAACAAATTATTTAAGTATTGTTTTGCTTTTGTTTAATATTAACTTTCGTTAACTGATAAGTGATTAGTAAGTCTTACTTATGTCTTAATTACGTTAACTGCTCACTGGTTTAATGCATTTGATATTTGAGAATCTCGAGAGAAGTTTATTACTTTGCGTCTAGTATTATATCATTAAATTTAAATTGCATTGAGAATAAAGAACCTGAATATTAAAAAATGCATTCTATATCAACTAAATAATAATAATTTTAAAATTTTGGGTTCAATTGAAATAAGCAGATATTTTATCAAATTTTCTCAATATTTGAAAGGACAAGTTTTGGAACAAATAGTGTTCACGAATCAGTATTGATATTTTTAAGTCTTAGAAAATGATAATTAAGGCAATAGATAATGGATTTGAAGAAGGAAATGTTAATCTGTTGTTAATTATGTAGTCTCAATAAGAACGTGAATTTGCAATTAAGTCTTATTATTCAGAGCTCAAAATTCAAGGCTTGTATTGTAGGCTTGGTTTCAAGGCTTGGCTTCACTTAATCTTTATGCTGTTTAATAAAATTAAGCCTTGTATTGATTAAAATTATTACTTGGCTTTGAATAGTTATTTTAGTGGCAATCTATTAACACATCTATTTCTTTATACATTTTCTTTATCTATTTTCTGTATTTTATTTAATTAAAGCAAATAATTTGATTATTCTTGTGGTCATTTATTAGTAACTCTTCTTAATCATAATCATTTAGGAATAATAATAATAATACAATAAAATTTTTATATATAAATAAATAAAATTGTATTTCGTATGTTTAATAAATATTTTAAAGCACTAGAAAGCAGTTATGAGAGAAAATTAAATTGTATGTTAGTTAAGGTATTTTTGATAATCCATCTTAAAGTTCATTAGATTTACTCATTTGAGAAATAGAATTAATTGAGCACTTGCTCCGCACAATTAAGAATCCCATCGCATAACTTTAATTATTAATATTATCATTTAATAAGTTCTTTATCTTTTGGAATAAATTTGCACTCAGTTCACAAGTATTACATTGTTTGGTTTTGGTGTACTGTATTGTACTGTATAACCTCCCCTTAGGAAATCAGGAATTTATACATTTATAGTAGAATTTCATATTACTGTATATAGAATTGAAAAATGAATAAAATATTTTTTGAATAATTTTTCTTTACGCTGAATGAGTTTTGAAATAATTTTTAATTAGAGCTTAAATACATTTTTTAGAATCACCGGTATTTGAATTGATTTAATCTTTTGAAATAAGAATTAATGAATAGCAGACTTTGAATAAGTTAATCTGAGATCAAAGTAACATAACTTCAAAGAATAATGAAAGTTGATGTTAAAATTAAAGGACTCTCAAATCAAACTAGAACTGAATCTTTTTCCATTGAGGTGATTCAGGTGATGCTTTGCCTTATTAATTGGAACAAAGTTAGTGCTGCATCGAATCAGTTAGTCTATCAAATATAGAAATGTTAATCAAAACAGCAAATTATTGTATCAAAACACAGTACACCCACACAAAGAAAGCCTTTTTAGTGGTATTGAATTACACTCTTTTGATATATAGAAACCCAGTTTCTAATTATTCTTTGAAAATCTTTTTTGTTTATTATTTAATTTTTAATTAAAAATAGTTGAGATGCTAAAGAAACCCCATTACCTCAGAAGAATGTCTAACATATTGACTAACTTTTAAGGGTCTTGTGGAGCACTTTAATGCATAAGAGTCTAAGAAAGTGAATGGAAACAAAATGAAGTAAAAGACAATTTTTATTAGAAAAATGAATAACGGTTAAGAGTTCAGAGTTAAGGAAATGGCACATCAGTTATGCCTCGATATAGATATGGGCAAAAATTCGTGGAACCAGAACCGGATTTATTCGAAGAGATTTTTTTTCTTGGAAAAGCTTCTCACAAATCATATATTATTAAAATTTTTGCAAATATGTTATTAATTTTTTATCAGTAAATAAATTTGAGTTCATTTTAAAGAATTTATCTGAAAACTACACAAATATAAATACAATTCGTTTCGTTAAAAAAGTTATTCTATTGAAAAAAACAGTTCTTAATTGGGCTGAAAATAAAGGGTTAATCCATTTTATCTGAAATCCATAAAAAAATTAATATTTAATTAGAATTGATTAAAGTATTTATAAGAATGATTGTCAAAATGAAGCCATTAATAGCAGATGATTGCGAAGCATCTTTGCGGAGCAAAATATCGATATGTTTAGGAACACATATCATAATTGAATGCACTTCAACTATAAATGGCATCACAAGCTGTGAATCATAAGGCGCGACATGAATTAAGTATGTAAACCATTTATGTAATAACTAACATATGAATATACCGTATTACACAGTATGTATCATAACGCAAAACAACGTTCCACTTCAAAAATTCCTATTTTATAATTTAACTGTTTTATTGCAAGTCTGTTACTCGTGAAAACACAAAATCCCATACATCAGTCTTAACTCACGAGTCAGTCCTTATCTTAATCAAATTATAAGCATTTATATGAATCGATTTTCATATTTATCATTAAACAGGTGAATAATGTAATGTATAATATTTAAAATTCTAAGATAATTTCAATATTAGTTCTTTTGAGATTTCATATTTATTATGTTTTCTTTAATGTTAAGACTAATCATAATCTAAAGACTATGAAGTGTTAACTTTTATAAAAGCATTTAAAATAAAGCCTTTCAAATGTGATGCTATTCCACATTTGGCTGTACTATTGTGTTGACAAAAAGTCCAGTGATTGGTAAGCGTTTGTTAGGTTGGAATTCTGTGTACGTTAACTGGTATTATGTTAAGAAAGCGTCAAAGCAGTGCAATAACAGGAATGAAATTTCTTTTATTTAGTTATATGGCAAATATTTGCTTCAAATTTGGTGATCTGTTCATAAAAATCTCATATTTTTATTTCAATCATGTTTCAGGTCTATTGAGTCATTTTTCTAGTGGTAAAGTTAATGGACAAATAATAGCAACAAATTGTCTCGCATTTTGACTTTTATAGGACTTAATCATTCTTCATAAAAAAATTCTCAGAAAAAGATAACGACTAGACTTATGAACAACCAGAATTGAATGAAGACAAAAGAATACTATTTTCTTAGAATAAAGTAATCACTTTTTCAGTGGTTTGGTCGCGAACACCCATTCAACTAAATCCAAGTCTTTTCTATCCAATAAAACTTTTATATATTGCTATTAAATATATATATATTCCTATTATAATCATTTAAAGTGGAATTCAAAGTTGCAAATATTTCAAATTAAATACTATTTTAGTTTATAAGATTAATCATAATTCTGTTTTAATATAAGTTGCATTTTCAAAGATAACACTGTACTTAAATTTGCCACTAATATTCTTAAACCATTCTTAAGTACCTTTATATCAGGATTAAAAATAAAAACTCTATTTATATTTTATCATCACTAGTGATAGAAAGCTATGAAATTCTCATTTCCATTCCCAGAAAGAAAAAATGTATTCCCATCCCATTCACACTCACGAATTTATTATGATTCACATTCCCACTCATTTTTGAAATATCACTCCCTTCCCATTCCAATACATTTTTTCATTTTCTATCACTAATCATCACAATTATAAAGCAAAACACTAAGAGTTACTAAATAATAATAAAAATTACTAAATAAGTTTAATCAAACGATTCTTATAGAAAATATTGGGTTTACCGACAGAATATCGCTGACAATAATATCGCCGACAAAAATATCGCCTAAAAAATTTCTTAAATATAAAGTTCCAGGGAAGTGAGCTTTCGAAAATCGTGAAAATAGGGTAAACCCCTCGGGTTTCAAAGACAATTTTTTCAAAATAATTTTCCCATCTGATTAATCCTTGCAGTAATTTTTAATACATTAATGTGAACACAAACTATTGTCACCAACCTTCTAGATTTGATCTGGACTTTTTTAAAATCCAGTGTTTGGTCCCCCTTTGAGTTTTTCTTAAAATAAAAATTTAAAAAAAATTATCATTTGATTATTAAACTGTAGAGATAATGTCCAGTTTTGTTCATCATAATACACACAAACATTTGAAAAATTTTTTAACTATTTTTGACGGCGATATTTTGACGGCGATATTTTGACGGCGATATTATGCCGCGACAGCAAAATACACATCCTGTAGTTGTATTTTGTATATCAAGTAGAATTATCAAATAACTTAAAACAAACACCATTAGGAATTAAAAGATTAAAGACATAAAAAAGAGTGTTTAATAATAAAACATTGAATGAGCAAAAATAAGTAAAGATTTAAAGGTAAAACCTTTACATTGTTTTCTCTATATCCACCTGAAAATCGATCCGAAAACATTAGATTTAAGCTCTTATATAAGAATAGTTATTATTTAGATAGAAATTCTTTTAAAATCATGCTCTTTATGAATTATAAATATTAAGCCTTACTGACAACTTATGAAAGTTGAAGAAATATCACTACGAATGATAAATAAGTGATATTATAATAATAGGATTGTATTAATCGAATTAATTTAGCTTTGAAAGCATCATAAAAACACAATATAAGTAAATTACAGTTTAGTGTGTATTACTTGAATAATTATTCAGTGAATTGAGGTAACAAATTATTTAACTAACTTGCAATGACCTTAATTTACTTTCTCTATCCTTTTTGTCTCAACCCTTTGCGTGTCAAATAAACTAATGTTTAACTTTTTATTATGTGGTTTAGCAATAGATCAAATACAAGGATGGAAGTCCTCATCAATTGTTCCCAATACTTATTGAATAAAGAGTTTGTTATTTTGTTTTAAAATTGAAATAAATTATAATAAATGCAGTATTTATTTAATACAAAATGTGTTGACTAAAACAATTTTAAAGTACTTTTAATTATTTGAAGTGATGCTTATTATTGACAGAATGTTCACAAATAAAGGCCATTAAATTTATGTTTTGCGATAACTGAGTTAAAGAAAAAATAAGGAAGAAATTTATCGCCCATTCTATTATGGCCTAACTTTAAGATTTTATTGAGAAAGACCATTGTAAGAGAAAATTCCCAGAGGTCTTAAATCGATATATTGTAAGCAATTGTAACATTTCACTATCGGAAGTATTAACTAAATTAAAATTGATTTAAGGCTCACCACCACTCATATTAAAATCTAAGCAAATGAATCGCAATTTAAAACAAACACATAAATGACAACTCTGTGGATTCTTTGATGGTTATGCTGTACTAAAAACTAATCTTTGTAATGAAATAGACTTTTTATTGCATATAAATTTTCACATAAGTGTTGGTCTTATAATTTCTATTCAGCTCTCACTAATTTTCCGATTTTTCCATTAGTTAACTAATAGTTATATTTTATTTAATTTGACCTAAATTTAGAAAATGAAACATAACTTTATTGTTTTGTTAGATGAGTGCAATACTAGTATATACACAAATGTTAAGAATTTTTATTTTGTTTTTTATCCTCTGATGAATTTAAAAACAACAATGCGTTTATTCAAATAATAATAATAATTAAATGTTATATATATTTTGCATAACTTTCAAGATTTTGCTAAAGAAATAAAGACTAAACACTAATAATTCAGATTCTTCTGCAGTGAATACGATGAAAAATAACTCTTAATTTTGCATATACTGTAATGTCTAATATGTGCAAAAAAAGAAAAGAAATAAAAAATAAAATTGATGGCAAAGAAAGAGATTCCGCAGCATAGAAAATGCAAACTCATATCTGGAGTCATAATAATATCTAAGTCTAAGCACACACTAACATAACTATGCATATAACTTATGAAATGCAAAAATGTGAGAATTACTTTCGTTTCAATGTCTGACTATAGCATGTCTGCGTTGATTGTGATGCCTCACAATTGTTACATTAGGAAAATATAATTACATCTTAACTACAAAAAGGAAATTATATCTTCTTCATAATTAAGTTAAGTTAAGTAAGTTTATAGATTAAGTTATTTTATCATAATTTGAGCTTCAAATTATGCACAATATTCCTTAATAATCGAGTTTATTCTAATTGAAGTAGTGCTGAAATTAACGTTAAACTCAATAAATTCCAGAATAATTTAATATTCATGTATTATATCTATTAATGAAATTTTTTTATGACAGGAAATGGACATAAATCAAGTGCCAAATTCTCTTAATTTCTGAAGTATAGCTGTATATAAAAGGTTGCTCTTGACTACTGTTGATGTTGAATCAGAGAGAAAATACTAATTATTGCGAATTCGTGATATGTATATGAAGTGCCACCAAATTTGCATAATATTATAGCATTAAAGTTAAACAAATAGAATTTGTATAGGTTAGTACAGGTATTACTATTAGCTATTTTGCCGCTATTCTATTCATGTCTCTCATATGAGACTTTAATAATAAATTTTGGATAAAAACCTAATAAACGTTTCAATCTATTAAGCAATAGTGGCATTTAATAAATGCATAAAACTTCATATCCAATATGGTTTAACCTTTAGATTAAATTTGCAAAATTTTTGATAAAAAAATCCCTTTTCCAAAAAAATGGAATATTTTGAACAAAATAAAGGCTTAAAGTAAATGAAACAATTATTTTAATGAATTGAAAGCTTATTCACATATTGCAGCATTCTTTTGATGTTTATTTGGGATTAATTTTGTGACACATTTGTCATTTATTGTTCAAAATTAATTTCACTCAGAATAGTGTGACTCTTTACAAAGTGTTCACTTTTATATAACTTATAATATATAATACATGAATATGAAAAAAAGATAATTAACTGAAGCACTCATTTCTCTATAGCAACTATAGACATAATAAGCATACCAGTAGTTCAAAGAAGGAATGTATTCGATATATTATGTAAAAACCAAGAATATAGTGTATAACAAGTATAAGTATTCTTCAACAGAAACAGACTTACCATATAATCCATTCGATGTATTGAAGAATAAAGAAAATGATTGATTTTCAAAGAATTTGTTGCACACATACATAGGTAGATAGTATTGGAGAAGGAATAAAATTATTGTATTCTCGTCTTTATTATAGTGCAACGCGAATTAGGAATCACTCAGTTGTATAAAATCTATTATTTTCTTATCATTTAAATGATTTCATATTAAAGTAATACTAATATCACTATCAAATGTGCATTCATTCAATACTAGTGTGTCATTGATTTCTTCACAGCAAGTATACTGTCACACATATACTGTTCATATATACGGTGTATACAGAGAGACAACTAGTGAAGTATTGCACGCTTTTTCTCAACTTTATATATCGATTTGTGGCAAAACTGTAGAACGCTATGTATACAGTTCTCTATACTTTTGCTTTCACTGATTTGAAGGCCAAAAGCCTAGAAGTAAAGCTACGCCACTATTACTCTTTTTTTTGAAGCAAAGAATAGCTTTTATTATGGAGACATGCGCTTCATATCAGCTTTTGGTTATTCTTCTTCTATTGTGTCCTTTTATAATCCATTTAATGACATCTGGAGAGTGAAGTTATCAGAATTTGTTGCTAAATTTAAATCTATTTAATTCAATTATATAATTGTTATGTTATAATTCAATTTGGCTAATAGTCAATCAGCTCAAGTATCGAGAATATTGAGATCAAAAGTGTGTCGGATCTGAAACCAAACTTCTTTTGAAGGTCAGAAATGTTGTAAATGTTTTAATAATCAAAATTAATTAGTTTTTGGTTAAGTAAGTGTTTGACCTGAATAGAGTTAGTTCTGAATGGATTGCTCGACTCAATAATATGGGATTTCTTTTCCTTTTTACTTAGTTATGGACATAAAAACCCGGAAATTGTCAGTGCATTCAATGGTAGTAAGAGATGGCTCAATAACTTTGGATGAGTTAATATCCAAGTATTCTATGAAATACATATTAAATCTGCCTTAATATTGATTATTATACGATACATACATAAGATATTTCTTTTATTGAAAAAATGTGTTTACTTTATTTTAATTAAATACTCAACAATATTCTGTGTTTCGCAAACTTAAAACCACAAAAACTTCAAAGAATAAATTAAGTAATAATCAATTGAGTTAAATAAAATTTAGATTTCTTAGTTTTTTCACAAACTAACTTAATAGACCGTTATCTCTGGCATAAACTTTATTCAAGATAAAGACTCATGTTTCGCCACTAACTGCTAAGTCATCCCTCATCAGCACAAATGAATCAAATTTTCAAATGACTCAATTAATTATTTCAACTTTCGTTTCACAGTGGATTCAGGGAGACAAACATGAGATCATACCATTTATAGTTTTATTGACATATTCTTATAGATTCAATTTTAGGACTAAAACCTAATTGTAATCCAAACATAGCTTCAATGTGTTTGGGGTCTAAACCGAATGATAAATAGAGATTCATTAATTTTCTTTATCATAAATAGAAATTTTATCGAAACTAATATCTCCTTTTTGTGATCTTCTTCACTATTAAATTCTCTTATTCAGTCGTTGTCAAAACTATCCTACGCATCTAAAAATTGTTATTTTGATGAATTTTTTTGAGTAAACTAGAGATCCCAAAAAAATTTTCACTAAGCGGCGATAATCTCACTTAATATTCTTATTATTTATTAAGGTAACTTTATACAGAACTCGATAATGATGAATTTGAAATTCTGATCAATTCAAACGATAGTACTCTAAGAATGATCAGACACCTGTATTTTTGTTTGGCTTTAAAACTCTTAACATGAGTAGGGCAGCGCATCAAACTTGAAAATAACGAAAATTCAATTAAGTGCAGTTAAGGCCCAACTATTTCGGGTTTAACCTAATAAAACCCGCCAATTTTTTAGTGTATAATTGGGATTTAACCCGAATTCCCCCAATAATTGACAATAATAAGCGCTAAAGTTATTTTTGAATCTAAAAATGTAAACATGCAAAGCTTTATTTTGTAGAATTGACAACTTTAAACTCGTTCTTTATATATTCTTTGTCATAAACAAGTCTAGTATTGCTAATTTACTAATGGATGCAATTCTTTGTTTTAATGGTGATAATCAATGTAATTTTTTCAATTATTAATTATAAAAAAGTTGTGAATTTTTATTATAAAACCCGAAAAATCCCTCCGATTTTAGAAAAAAATAAAACCCGAAATAGTTAGGCCTTAAGTGCAGTCTACTATTGACTTATCCGAAAGCTTGAGACCGGTGTCAAATTGAAGCTTTTGAAAAGCTCCTTATAAATATTGTATCAAATATTAAATAAGATACAGTATATATTTTTAGTTTATTATTTAAAATATTGTTCTCGATTGCAAAATAATCAAATAAATAACATTAAAATTAATAATATGATTAAATTAATGATTGAGATTCTTATAACAGTTGCACAGTTGACAGCATCTAGATTAATCAGATTTCAAAATACATACCAATTGCTAAAATGGTGTCAAACTATATCTGAAATAAAGTGCAAAAACTCAAAGAATGATTTTTATTGATAACAATAATTATAATATTATGACAACAATTAAAAGTTTATTACGTATTGCATTCAATTGTATAGGGTGTCTGATAAGTTAGTATCGACTCATTTATAATTAGCATTATTGAAGCGCGTGCTTTGCTTATTAAATAGAATAAGCTTTCGGTTTATTAAAATTAGTTGTTTATATTTAAATATAGAGTGAAAACACATTTAATAAACATAATAAAAACCTCGAGCGTAACGCAAAGCACTCGCTCAATAATGCAGAGTCTACTTTCAAGACGATACGAACTTATCAAACACTCTATAGCATCAATTTTTGAACGTCTTTCCCCAGAGAACTAATTAATTTCTTGTAACTCTATTTATTTTTCAATAAATGCTATGGCTTTGGAATCAAAGTTATTTTTCATTTTAATTCTTTTATCAATTATTTTGACTTCAAATCAATTTTTCCCCTTCAGTGAAACAAAACTAAAGAATGAATCCGAGACTGCGGTACAACTTTTAAGATTTGCATATTTATTAAAAAATAATCTTTTAATAATTTAATTAATTTAAGCTAAATTTGTATTTATTGATGAGACCACAGGTGGATTATATCTGTCATATGCAAAATCCTGATGTAGTCGTACCCCTTGATGATGGAAGTATCTATTTATTCATAGATAAATATTTTTGGAAATTAGACTTCAATCAAGAATTAATGGACATTCAACTTGTGAACGGAAGTTTTGGGAAAATATCTAATCATTGGAAAGGATTACCGAATAATATCGACGTCGGGTTTACAGTTCAGCGATCAGATATACCAAACCCTTACGCGGGCTTTACTTTCTTTGTAAAAGGAGACGAATATATTCTATTCAAAAATAAAACATATGTTGAGAAGAAATCAAATAAATATTGGGAAAACCAGAACTGGAAGAATATCCGATATGTGGCAACTCTAAAAAATACAGGTATTGTAATGGTTTCAAGACGCCAACAGTATTGGATAACAGATATAAAAGCAGAAAAGGCTTATATTTTCGATGACCCACAATTTCCTGAGATGTTGAGTGATTACGAAATCCTCGATAAATACAGTTTCAAATGGAAAAAATTGAAATATCTGTTCCCTTTGCCAAACAGTGACGCATATTTAGCCATATTTGATATCGTATATAATGACCATCAAGGATTTTACTGTGTTATCAAAGATATCCAAAGTGAAGTCAGTTGTAAATTCATTTATCCTTCAGTTGTTTATTATTTTACTTATAATTAACTTTAATTATTTTCAGTGCAATTATAAACCGATTTATCAAATTTTTGATTGCCCACAAGATGTCTTACTTTTAAGAATGAAAAATTGGGTTTTTATTATTTGGTTTAGATATGGCCTTAGTGTTCATCAATTCCTTCTAGTTATAAGCGGTGGATCATTAGCGGCTTTATTTATCAATCTCTATCTAATAACTATGGCTTCTATACGATATTATCATTTAAGCTAAATATAAGCTTAAGATAATATTTACTTTCATATAATAGTTATTCAACTTTTCTGTAATTAATCAAAAATAATATATAATAAACCGATTTAACTCAATATTTCGATAAGTTGTAAGTTTTAAAACGTAATTTTATTAGTTTTTAAGCATAATATTCCAATAATGAAACAAACATCAAATAGCATTTGTATCTCATTTCCAACTCATTTTAATTGTAGTCATCCATAACCATATAAACAGATTGTCTTTAACTTATTCTAACTATAGTGTAACAAATAAATCATTAATAATTATTATTATATTTGAGCTCAGACCATACCTGCACAAGGCATAGGTTTGCCTAGGCATTAAACCCCCCCCCCCCCCCCCAAAGATTTTGAAAGTCAAAATTTTATCATTGTTTTTGGCGGGAAAACGCCTATTGAGGAAAATTGTCTCAGAAAACCGGAAAGTTTTGACCCCCTCCCTCAGATTTTCACAAAATTCTGAAATGAACCCCCTACCAAAGGTCCGGACCTTGTGCAGGTATGGCTCAGACCTAGAATGTAACTCATCCTTAGGTTTGTTATTTCAATTGACATTTTAATTACTTTATCAATAAAATTGGATAAATTTGAAATTAAATTTGCTAAAAGTCATTATTATAGTTAAATTATATTATTTAAAACATTTTATTCAATAAATCATGATCTTAACAAACAATTTTTAGGATTTAGCCCCCCTAACCAAAAAAAGCTGGTTACGGTAGCGAATCTGAAGGTGGGGATCAAAACTCTCATGTTTTCTGAAACAATTTTTCTTAAAACATGTTTTCCCGCTAAAAATTGACCATTTTTTGATTTGCCAATTTTGGGGGGGGGGGGGGGGAGGGTAATCCTATGCCTCGTGCACGTATAATTTTATAATAATTAATCTCTTGGATATTCTTTTTGATTAGACTCAATTCACAATAAAATGCTCTACTCTACAAACTTATCATCATTTTTAGTTAAATTTTCAATATTTGAGATAAATTTATTTCACACTTAAACGAGAAATTAAATTTGCAGATGATTCAAATGGATAAAAGGCACATTATAGCCGCATTTGTTAAAGGGGTAGAGACAGACCCCCTTTAGTTAATAATTATTTCTAAATGAAAAGGGACCAATGCGTAAATGGTCTTTAGCAAGCTTTTAAGAATTCTGCTTCAATTTTGGTATTACATTACTTTACCTTAAAAGTTAATTTTCTAATAATCAACTTTCATATAAAGTAAAATTTAAGTAATCAAAAGACTGTTTAATGACATTTTAATCACTTTTTTTACTCAACACTATTGTATCGCTATATAGAGTGATATCTAATGCAGCAACAAATTGTCTCGATTTCTTTGAGCCAATTATTCGCTTTGTTGTCAAAGTAAATATTAGTCTATCGACCGAATATCAACAGTTGACTTAAGTACCGTTAACTCCACTAAAATTAACATTTCTCACCAAAATGTGTTCTGTTTGTTACTTTCACTAATTAATATTCTCATTAATATTATTTTTTAAGCTATACAATAGAATTACAATAAACTCTACTTTAAAAGAATTTTATTGAAAATTATTTTTTAAACTGTTATTTGTTTCCATTCATTATATGTCACATTATATGCCATCGTCGAATAGTTTTCACCACAAACTATGTATTAAATTTACTAATTTTTTTATTAAGATAAAAAATTGTTCAGTTTATATGAAAATTTTTACTTTTTTTACAATACAAAAAGAAACTTATGATCCAATCATTAATTTCCTACTTAATGGTCTCTATTAATGTACTGATTTTTAATTTAGATGAGTCTTTATAAGGTCTGAAATAACTTAAGGATTCGACGGAAACCAAGGAAACTATTCTTTTGAAAGTTTAGTTTAAATATAAATATAACGAATAGCTTTTGAAATGAACGAAAATTTTTAATATATCTCGAAAACAATGAATTTGTTTCTGATGTTTTCACTTTCAAATAATCTTCTGTTAAGCTATTTATCAAAAGCTTGCAAAAACTTAGGCATCATTATGAGGGCTAATGTTTCTCTAATCTGATGTTATTTTTATAAGTTTGAAAGAAAAATAGCAAAAATAAATCAACTCCTTTATTAAATGTCAGTTTCGGTGAATTGTGATTTAGACTTATATTATTGTTCGGTTACTTAGCAATCACTTTCGCTATACTAAAACTCTAAAAAATAAAAACAATCTAAGGATATATACAGTAGAATAGAGTAGAAAAAAGTCATACATTATAAAAAGCTATGTTTTCTCTTATAATAGTTAATCGTGCAGTACATTACATCTGCTTTAGATTATTTGAAAAGAGCAAATCGATTCACTGTTTTCTTCTCAGTCTATAGCAAAGTAACAAAGTCTAACATTTCTATTGTATTTTTTGCTGTTTTTTTTATTTAAATTTACTTCATTGCAAAGGAAACATCAGAATTGCAACAATTCATTGAAAAAGTGTAAGAAAAAAATCTATTTAAAAAATTTGATTACCAGAATTGAAATTTCATTTTGAGATATTTTAAAATTTTTAACTTTAAAAAGTAGTGCTTCAAAAAATGTGTTGTTCATGTTCGACCTGTGCGTGTTGTACCGTATTTTTTGCATCACTAATCCTGGCAACGGTAATAATTAATTATAATTGGGGAGAAAGTCTTCAGCAATATTTTATAGAAATTATTGATAATGTAGAACAAAAGTTTAAATTTAGCTGAACTTAATAGACGTTTTGATAATATGAAATATAATATTAGTTAACAATTTATCGAAGTCTAATACCGGTATTTTCTGCATATATTCTACAATAATTTCTACGTATATAAGAGGTTAGAGAAAATGGAAAATATTATTCATATTATCAAAATACAGTACATTTGAAGATTAAAAACTGTTTTCATTTGAAATTCTTTTCCTTCAATCTGTTTATAGATATTGACAGCAGGCTATATGATAGTGAAGATGAACCATATGGACAAATATGTCTCCAGAGGTTTCAGAAAAAAGTTTTTTTCAATGTTCAACTTTTTTGGCGCATTTGCAAAAGTTTATATAAAACGTGCCCTCGAAAAGCGCACGGATAGAGAGCTCATGAGAATACAACAGCATAATGGGTCCAAAAATCCGCCGTTGAGAGTAAGACCTGTTTGGGGTAACGGATAATTAATAACTCAAGAGCTAAATTTTGTTCTGCTCTTTTTTCTTATCTCAGGGATTTTTTATTTCATTTTTATAATATTCAAATATTATTCCACTGTTAAATAACTTATTGAGGCTTTCACTTTATTAAGCATTGTTAATCGTATACATTTTTAGTCTTAATGTGGATTTCATGATAGCAGTACAGCAAAGTTGCACAGTTTTTGTTATTATCACTCAATTCCATAATACAGGAGTATTTCTCGTAAAAATTATTTGGTTTATATCATTAGTAAAACAAAGTTTTGAGTAATAATAAAGATCAAAACTAAAATTATTTTATCTGCATTTTTCATATCTTACTCAATTAGTTAATCATTAATTATTAGCAATTAATCATTAGCGTTGCCAACCCTTCGGTGTGTGACTCCTCGTATTTTGAAGATATTTCTCATTTTTTCCGGGACACAAATATTTCTGTCATTGTGAGGGTTTTAGTACCTATAATAAGGTTTACGGATTAATTATTTAATGAATTTAAGTTTTCAGAATCAATTTAAAAGACTTTTAAAAATTGTTATCCTCAATTTTATAAGTATATACTTCAAGGATATACAGATTAGTTAATACTTATAAATTTTGTAAATTCTTCCTATTTAACAGTTAAAGTATACTCAACAATATTTTTCATGTTGCATATTTGATAAGTTTTTAATAAGTCCTATAATCAAATCTACAAAAGTGCTGTACCACTTATACTATTTCGGGACCTTTGTATGTCAAGAATTGACTACTTCCTTTGGTCGAGTGCTCGATTCTGGTACAGCCCATTCCGGAACGGTTGGCAACGCTATTCACTCAAATGTTAAGTATCATCATTTTTAAAACTTGCTGTTCTCTAAATAAACACTATCCGATGTTTTATGTCTTTTGTAAATACACATTTATAGCCTTATTAAACTTTAATACTTGTAATTTAATTTAAATTTAACTCATAACTTATCATAAAAATATCATATCAATGTTTACAATTTTATATATAAATACATAACTCACAAATAACTCACGCGCTTTAAGAGAATGTACAGTACAGTACAGTAATATTCATTTTCTAAAATTTATTTTCAATTATTAAAGCAGCTTTTGAGAAAAGTTTACTTTCGTTTAATGTGTTTCATCAATTTTCATTAATGGATATCTGTATATGAAGAAAAGTTGGCAAATTGATAGCGTAAATGCTAACAGATAAGGCATTCATAAACACTTGGAAAATTCTAAACTTTTCCCAAAAACTTCTTCAATTGCATATTTATTCTATTTTAGCCTTTAAATACCCTGTGGTCTGTTTGTATATTATTTAAGTATTGTAATATATTTCATTTTGCAGATAATCATTGCTTTTACATAATGTTTGTCAAAAATTAAACAGTTTATTAGATAAAAGCTATCTTTCTATTATTTAAAATAAACTCTTGAGGCAGATATTTATAACTAAAATGTAATTTTTGCAATGCATTTCGATTTTTAATAATTTTTATAACTTTGTATACTTTGATTACTTTTAGATTTTAGCGAAACATTTTGAATACTTTTCATATTCTTAAAACCTTTTTACTAGAGGCCGGTATCGAGACTCGATTTTCGAGTCTCGATCGAAAATTTTCGAGACGAGACTCGATCGAAATATCTTCG
>JAQGCH010001338.1:0-16149 GCA_034699485.1 Nanhermannia elegantula | reverse complement strand
ATCCTTACAGATAAGCATATTTTTAAATATCAATAAACATAAACTTATATTAAAACAAAAGTTTTGAAATGAATAAGACGACTAATTGAAAACTTATGTTAAAATTACATAGTTTTTCATGATATCAAGTTCTCAAACCAGTGTATGCTATAATTTATTTCATTTCTTAGAGAAGTTACTCTTCAAGATTTTGATTTTAAATTTTTAAGCCTAAAGCTTAATAATTAATTGGGTTGACTTACTTTTGAGCAGTTGTGTTAAAGTAACTCATTTAAAGTGGTGAATTGTATAAGTTAAAGGTTAAGCTCGAGCTCGAGCTTGAGCTTGAGCTGAACAATACAGCTATAGCTAAAGGTTAGACATTTAAAGTGAACCTAAAGCAAAATCTATGTGAGATATGCTAAGCTCACGCTCATCTCAAGTTTGACTGTACATGAGTTACCTCATGAATTGGAAACAGTGACTTAGGTGTGTAGTGTTTGTAACTTTAAATAAGTCACTACAGTATATCCTTTTTGCCTATGAAACAAATGCACCAGAATTAGAACAAAACTATATTCAGCAGAAAATAATATGAGCCTAAAGCTCATAATAAGGACAGAGTAACTGTTGGGCTACAGTTACTATTTCAGTATAAGAAACTAATATTAAGCGACACATTAAGCCAAAGCCATATACACTAAAACACAGTTAAGTTTAATTATAATATTGTTTTTTTCAGAATCGCGAAAAACTAAAATAAAATATACATTAAACGAATTGAAATATATTTTTAAAAACACAAATATGTATATTTGTTTAATTAGTGTCTTAATTAAACTTAAATGTGTTATAGCAGGGGTTTTCAAACTCCCTTTTACGGACCACCTAGTGGTCCGCGGAGATGTCTCAGGTGGTATATTTGTCAGAAAGATCGCAAATTTAAACTATTTTATGTATAATTTTGTTAAAATCATAAATACCAATAAATATTTAATCAACTCTTAAAAGAGATTCGCAATAATAGCTAATTTGAAAGTATTATCGGATTAACTTTATATCTTTTGTGTAAACTTTACGGCTCTCGGATTTCATATTTCGTGTAAAGTACTATGATTTTAAAAATTTCCTCCAATCTCTAGTAATAACATGTGTAAAATCATAGCCAGTTAGGGTGACCACATCCAATAGAGCTAAAAGCTGAGCCTTTTTATCCAGCTTAAAAAGTTAAAGGGTATCCAAAGATGTTATTGACAGAATTTATTTATAAGAAAGCATTAGATTTTTAAAAAATAGTCAAAATTCTGGGCAGTCCATCCCAAATCTGCACAAGTAGTATAGTAACCCTTTTGACTGTATTATAGCACCTAAAACAATTTTACCTCGTAAATTACATTATTTCAGTTTGTTTTTAAATTTATTTAGATTTTCATTTGATTTTCAATGAAATTTTAATTTTGGATCAAAATAACCCATAATAATAAATATTATATTTTAGTGGTCCGCCACTCAGTTTTTATCAAGAATGTGGTTCGTGAGGTCTAAAAGTTTGAAAACCACTGTGCTATAATGTATATGGCATTAGCTTCAAGAGTTGCAAATCTTTAACACAAATAAGACGTAATTTATGGGTAGAATGTATTTATAGTATTATTTTTGATATGTTTTGCATCACTTTTTAATAAAAATGTATAAAAATGTAAATTAAATGTATTAATAACTAACTGTCTTTTACTTTAATACTTAAAATGAATGTATTTTTGGCGCTATTTATCACTCATTAAAAAGTTATAAACAAAAGCCTTTTTATTGATAAATAGATTTCTATTTGTACTTAAAGAACAAACTTTTGACCAAAATATTGAGTCGTTTATAGATATGGATCACAAGAGTGTCGAAGACAACGATTCTTACGATTATTTGTCTGTTTTGACAAAAAAATTCGATAACAATAACAGTCAGAACAGTATTGATAACAATAATAAGATTATTGTCGAAGTTGAAAGTGATTGTGATTCTAGTGATGACTGTATTGTAATTGAAAATACGGACACTTTTGACAGTCGTTTCAAAAGTTGTGATCAGAAGAGAGTTGTTATGAATGAAGAGGTTTCTCATCATATCAGACATAACACAGATGTTAAGGAAAAAAGGTTTCAATTAATTGATGAGAAGAATAGTTTGAATACCAATCACTGCAAAATCAAGTCTGAAGTGAAGCCAAAAGTATGGATCGATTCAAAAGATCAGAAAATTATGTCTTCAGTTAAGCACTCAATTGATGTCAAACCCATTCATATTAAAGACGAGAAAATTAAATATCAATTAATTGATTGCAAGAAAATTGAATCAAATGAGAGCTCAGTTCAAACCGAAGACATGGAAAACAAGCGTAAGATTTACTTAATTTATGTCATATTTCTATTTATAGTTTCATTTGTTTTGTTTTTATTTTAGATCTAATAATGTTTTGACACTTAAATCAATAATGAGTTAAAAAAATTGCAAAAACTATTGCATAGAAATAGCTTTTGTTGGGAGTGATGTTCACACTCGAGCTCACGCTTAGACTTTTTATTACGCAAAAAGAGTTTTATTTTAAGCGTTTATGCGATAATGTGTGCGATTCTGAGTACAAATACTTCAAAACTGAATAAATAATGAGTTTTTATGTAAAAATTGATAATATCTGTAAAAAATTATTAATTTATTTGAAAAATACGATACAATTGAGTCTCACACTCATCGCAGCGCCAAAGGCTCGAGCGGTGAACATCACTGGCTATTGATTGAAATTTTGAAGAATAGCTTTTCAGATATTTTAAGTTTATCAGAATATAAAACAGTTTAATGAACTCTTAATAGCATTGATTGTAGACATAAAAGTATAGCTTTGAATATTTGATATTATTAATAGAAATAATGTATTTTTTTGCACAACTTTAAAGTTTTTTAGCACTTTACAGTACCAGACGTACGTTTGAAGTATCTTCCGATACCCGTCTTCAGTGGTAATACTTTAATTACTGACTAAAAGTCAGATTTGCATTATTAAAGTGAAATTTGTACGGACTGTGTTAGGGCTGAATCCAAGCTGTGCCGCACATTCTGTGTGTGAGAGTACAAAGTTATATAATATTTGTAATAATATAATTTGCAATAATAAACATCTGAAACAAGATCCGAGTGTGCGGCACAGCATGGGTTCAGCCCAAACACAGTCCGTACAAATTTCACTTTAATAATGCAAATCTGATTTTTAGTCAGTAATTAAAGTGTTACCACTGAAGACAGGTGTCGGAAGATACTTGAAACGTACGTCTGGTACTGTAAAGTGCTAAAAAACTTTAAAGTTGTGCAAAAAAATACTTAATTTCTATTAAAATATCACACAACTCAACAAATTTAAAAGATTATATTTCATATTATATTTATGTCTCACTTTTCAATTGCTTGCTATTTGAGCCTTAATTGAAGGTCTTCTCAAACATTACTATTTGAGAGCTATTTGTTGGTGAGCTGTCTCAGAAACGATATAATTGTGAACACATTTTGCAAATATAGCCACAATTGATGAGAACGTGACTTCACAGGTCATTTCTAATCAAATAGAGCTCTTCTAACACCCGAGACTCGAATTGATTAAATTTTTAAAAAATATTTTCTAATTTAAAACTATATAAGTCTATAGTTATATAGATCTAAATACTTATTCCTTTAAGTTTATCGGGTTTTAAATGAAGTGAAATTAATATAAAAGATGGTCAGTTGGGTTTGGGATCACTTCAACAGAGGCAACAAATGCATTATTTTAGAAATAATTTACTTTGAAAGTCAATTTTGAAGTTCAAAAATTGGAGTTTCGATCTCGAAAAATAATTTCTATTTATACGCGAGATCTTATTTATCGAAAATACCGGTCTCTAATCAGAATATAAGTTAGTCATAAAAGCATAGCACAGATCATGTTTATCATTAAATAATAGCCGAAACGCAGCATTTGCTTAAAAAGTGAACTTATTTTCAATAGAATGACACACAATTCAAATGTAACTTAACTTAACATTTGTTTAAAATAGATTTATCTTATTTTAAAATTAATTTAATTTTTTTGACTATTATTTGTTTCTGATTTATCCATATTTTAGAAAACACTTCATTGCAATCAAAATGTTGTAACGATTCTGACCGACAAATACTGGTAGTAATCGGAAAATTACTAAAATTTCACAAAAAGACTACTTTTGATCTCATATTCAACGAATGCTCAAAATTAAAGCCAACTTATACTGAGTTTGAAACGAAAGATAAATTTCTGTCAGCTCTTAATGAATCCAAAAGAAAAGGACTTATTCGCGAATGTATTGGCAAAGACGGAACTGTTTATTATGAAGGAATGAACTCTGGGATTGATATCATTGCCTCTGTTTGTAAAAGAAAATCTTCCTCTAATAGCAACATGTCTTCCATTGAGAGCGGTTCTCACTTAAATAAGTCTCGAAACAAGGCCTCAAATAAAAATAGTGAAACCGGTGTCAAACTGGTGACAACCTGTCAAATTGGTGAGTGCTTTAAGACAAAAGGGCGCCGACAGAGCTAACCAACAATATTAAGAACAGATTTGGTTAAATACACTGTTTTTTAGTTATTTTCGTTTTGTAAGATATAACACATATTTGTATTAATGCTCGCCCACTAACAATTGCTTACTGTTAACAAAAGTTTTAAGTAATTATTTATATTTTAGGTATTATTCCACTATTTTAGACAATCAAAAAGTAAAACACAATTTATATGAATCTTTCACGAGCTTTTTGAACATAAAACTATACCAATCATACAATATATTCAAGTCATGAAAAGCGCGTGCATTAACTCATTATCAGGGAACGGATTTATTCAGAACCACTAAAATAGGCACAAAAAATATTCAAAAATAAGCAAATAGGCAAAAATTTTTATTTTAATACAAAATTGAATGATTCAAACATCTGCGAAGCAATTATGGCTTATTGTAATCGACATTTGATATTTAACGTCAGGTATCACCAGAGCTGTCAATTATCGGGAGTTAAAAGTAATTTTTATAAGAGATCTGCATTAATAATAAATTATTCCAAACAAAAGTTGCAAAAACCATAGTCTGATAGTTTGAACTTTCATTAACTATTCAAATGATCATCTGTTGTAAATGAATGAAAACATTTCACTAATATTTTATGGGTTTTCACACTCAGTTCTCAATGAAAGTTCAAACTATCAGACTATGGTTTTTGCAACTTTTCTTTGGAATAATTTATTATTAATGCAGATCTCTTATAAAATTACTTTTAAAACTACAAAAATCAAACAAAGTGTTGAAATATTTAATCTTTAGGAATATGTGACCTCGGATTTAGCTTAATCTCATAGTATTGCCTTTTATAAAGAGCTAATGAAAACTTGTTTCTACTCAAGAAATATCTGATTTCAATAAAACTTTAATGAAATCAACAAAAATAAGTTGCAAAAGCTTAAAATTCCAGAGAATATCATGAGTCAGAGAATTGGAGAAATTAAATAAACTGAAAAATAGGCGTTAATTAGAAACTTTTAAGAAATAGGCAGACATAAAAAATATACAGTAAAAGCTCAATATAACTGACCTCGATGTAACTCACAGCTCGTTATAACGTACATAACCGGAATCCCGTTCTGCTATTAACTTAAGCTAAAATCCATTCGATATAACGAACACTCGATTTAACGGACAAAAAATTTTACCACGAGGGTTCGTTATATCGAGCTTTTACTGTGTAAAAAATAGGTATTTGCCTAGGCACATACGCAAATGGGCAAAAGTCCGCCCTTGCTCACTATTTATTATGTAAATTTGTTACTTTTTGTTTTTTTTCACAACGATGTTATTAATTGCACAATAATTTGAGTTAATTCTAAACGTTTTCCATATAAACGAAGATAATCTTCAGGACTATTAAGATGTAAATGAAATAAATAATTCATTAAATTTTATGTTGTTGTGTGAATTCATATTAAAAACAAATAATTAGAACTTTCTTACTTTAGCACAACTGCAGTTTTGAGTTTTTTGTCAACGTTTCGAAACATTATTTTCTTTCTTTATCAACACTTTTGAGACAAATGAAATACAATTTGCCTCTTATTTATGTTTTTTGTGCATTTACTTATGGTTTTGATTAGCAGAACGGCGAGGAATATGAGACCAAAGATTACAACTGAGTTTGGAGTTTTGAACATTGTTTTATTGTTTATTTAAATAAATCATTTAAACTGATTCTACATTATATGATCTATGATACAGCTCTGCCTCAGAAATCATAGATCAGAAATGAATGTAAATCAATATACTGTATACTGTACATATACAACATATAATGTAGAATCAGTTTAAATCATTTATTCAAATAAACAATAAAACAATGTTCAAAACTCCAAACTCAGTTGTAATCTTTAATCTTATATTCCTCACCGTTCTGCTAATCAAAACCATAAGTAAAATAAGAGTCAAATTGTATTTCATTTGTCTCAAAAGTGTTGATAAGGAAAGAAAATAATGTTTCGAAACGTTGACAAAAAACTCAAAGTTTTAATTATTTGTTTTTAATATGAAATAAATAAATTGCAGTCTTTATAGAAAGCAGAATAACAGTAAAAACTGTGCCTTTCTTTTAGCACATATTTTATTCTTTTTATTGTTGACATTTATTTTAAACATTTTTGAATTTTATTTAATTAATAACAAAATAATTATCACTTTTGTAGTTAATAACAAAGTAATCAATTCCAAGAAAGTTAAACATTGTTTGAACCGATCCGACAATTCATCAAACAGTCAATTTGTCTCAACTGGAACAGAGTTTGAAGATCTCGGAAATCTCAGTGATTGTAATGGTTTCGAAGATATCGAGAAGTCTTCTCTAATATTTGCCGACACAGAAATAGACGCAACAAAACTGTTAGACTCGAGTTTTATTGAAGATAATCCCACTTCAATGTCATTCAAATCACTTCCAAGCGCTGTTGTAAACCACACAAAGAATAAAGAAGTGGTCAGAAAGAGAACCGCTTTATTCAAGACAAGTAATGATGAAACTGGCGAACAATCATCTCCTCTAATGGATTATGAAAACTGGTTGACCGAAACTTTGCCGCGATATTCGCCATTCATTGCACAAAAGGGCGATCGAGTGGTCTACTTAAGAGATGCGCACCAGATATATATCCAAAATGAGGTCCCAGAACTTCGTGATAGATATTTAAACTTTCAGTGCACTGCCGAACGTATAAGCGATGCCTTAAAAAGTGATGACTATATCATATATGCAATCGTTAGTGACGTGAAGTTCTTTCAATTCAATGAAATGAAGTTTTCAGTCATCACTTTAAAGATCACATCAGATGATAATCGCATTCAATTCAATGTTGTCTATCGTCCAATTCGAGGCATTTGTGAGTTTCTAGTCTTAGAACAATTCTATAATAATTCTCAACAAATGAATTGGAAGGTGAACTGTGAGTTTAGGTCCTTATGGAAGAAGTCGTGGTGGGTCGGAGTTATCCTCAATAAAAGTGTTTTTAACCACAAATATCCAAAATCATTATTCAAGTGCTTCGAAGTCAAATGGAATACTGAGGAATGTGGTCGACTCAGCCCTTGGGATCTGTTTAAAGTTGATGCCAACAGATTACCAAAAGGCAAAGCCAATGGAATACTCGCCACTCGAGAAGACTTATTAGAAAACAATTATAAACCCATTCATACATTGATTACTAATGAGTGGCCCGTTATTGAAGGGATTGATTGTCAGTCGTGGCGTTTCAACGAATGCAAACGCATTTATCATGGAATTAAAGCCATAGAGAAAGTGGTTTCCAAAAGTCTTGTCGCTGTCTTTAAGAATGTTAAGCATAAGAGTATTCCATATACTATTACTCTTCAACATATCAAAGACCGCTTAAAAAATATGTATTACAGAAGAATTGATTCCATTAAAGTCGATGTCAATTATTTGAAATCTAACTGTAGGTTATATCTTAAGAAAAGCGAATTCAAAAATGCCTCAGATTTTGTTGACTTAATTCTTTGTGTTATTAATGATTCCAAATGTAATAATTACGCAAAATATATCGAACAATACAAGCATTTAATTAATGCTAACATTGAATCCATCGGTGATTCCAATCATAACTGCATTACAGAACAGAAGTCACAGAATAAAAATGCAGCCAAACGTCCGGTTCCATTATCTTCATCGCAATCAAAGCCCACAAAGCCTTCATTCACTTCAGACAATAGGAAATCTGTGCCTAAAAAAGTGAGTCATTTTTTGAAAAAATTGAATCAAAATTAAATTGATTTTATTATTTTTCAGAGAAAAATTGATTTTAACGACAGTTCATCTGCAGAAGAATCTCAAACTTTAATGCAATCGCCACAGAAGTGCACTCAAAGCAAGCAATGGAAAAAAGAATCTCAAAAATTTATTGACGATTTGTTTAAAAACTCAAAAACAATTGCTTTCCGACAACCCGTGGAAGTGAACCAATATCCCACTTATTATAATGTTATTAAACATCCAATAGATTTGAGCAAAATTGGGGACAATCTGAAGGACGATTACTATTCTAATCCTAAACAGTTGAGAGAAGATTTCAGATTAATGTTTGAAAACGCAAAGACTTTTACTAAGAATGCAAAGTCACCGATACGTGTAATTACTAAAGAATTATCCCATTTTTGTGAGAACAAACTCAGAGAAATTATAGTCGATTGGGAAAGAGTTTATACTTATGAACAAAATATTTTGAAGGGTAAGACTGGCAGAGAACCGATATCTCGACATCAACTTTGGGGATATGGTGAACAACAATATTATTAACTTTTTTGATACTCTTTTCATATTTAGATTTATATAAGAAATTACTAAAATTGAATCACAATACAGGCCATATCTCCTCACTCAATATTTATAAATATAGTGTTTTCATAATTATTAATACAAATGTTTGGAATAATTTATTTAGTATTTTCTCTAATTTTCGTGTCAATCATTATTAAGCAATTATGTTATCTTTCAGTAACTTTACGATAAGACATAAGACATGTTTTCATTCAATAAACTTATGTATTAATAAAAATAAGATGAAAATAATTATTAATTTACAATACATTAGCGTTAGAGTGAAAACAGACAACACTATAATTTAATACGATATGAATTCTACGAATCATTCTTTTAGATTCATTATAACTTAGGATATTAGGTGTGCGGTGTACTGAAACATAAGCACTAGTAATTTGATTTGTGGTGAAGTGTTTGTCTGATTGTGAGGCAAACGAAATCAGTAACAGAATCGCTAATTATAAGTATAAATTTTTAATATTGTAAAGTACTGTACAATAGAACAGCACAAGTGATTTGAACAATACTCAGCTCAACACACCCCCAATTTTAACAATACAACAAAACATTAATTTTGATGTGGGAACTCAAACCAACTACAAATACAATGACAATGTATTGTATGGCCAATGATGACAGATATCTGTTTAAAAATACTTGAAAAAGATAGGGTGTGTTCACACTATTCATCTGCAGTTTATCTCTTTCTGTAAAAGTTTGTAAATATGATAACAAATAAGTGATAACTAAAATCTATTTTATAAATGTCACATATCTTACAGTTTTTAATGGATTCTTCCCTGTACCCAATGCTAAATTTGTTTGTTTTCTTTATATTTTTACTCAAACCTGAAGGAGAGGCCAAAACTGGGACAATCAGACCAAACCTCAACGTCTGGCAACAGAATTTACAAGTTTGCTGTCATACAGTATTCACATTAAAGGACAAATAATAATCAAATTTAAATTTCAATTGGAGTCTCAAATCAATTTTTAAAATATTTAAATCTTTCTGTATAATCACTATTATGATCCGTTTACTTAATGTGTTTCTATTCATTAAATAGCAAGAGGTAGAAAAGTTTTTTATTCTTAATTTTTTATTTTATTTTGTGTTAATTAAAAATTCAATGCAAAATCTCATGTTTTAATGTATCTCTCATTGAATTTTATCATAAAAAGTGTTGCAAATAATAAACAATTCAAACCTCTTTATTAGTCAATAAAAGCCCAACTGTTATCAGACAAGTTTTTATATGACTTTATAACACATTAAAGCTAAATACAAAACAAACTTAATTCTCCCACAGAAACCCTGAAAAACGCATTGAAAGCAAAAAATAATAGTAATGAGGTTTGAACTGTCAGTTGAATTGAAAACTTGAGTAGATTATAATAAAATGTCAAATTGAAGTCGACTCTACAGGCAGAGAACCGCTATATATATAACTTATACTGATTTCCTCAATTGTATTTGATGTGATCGGCACGTTCTCTATGCCTTGACTTTGCAGTTGTATACGGTCTATGCAGTGAGCATAACAACAACATAAGTTACTATCGTAAACAGTCTTATCATAAGAGCTTCCTTTTCTAGGGTTAGTTTCACTGATATGAGAACTAACACTAAATCTCAATTCACATGCTTTTATTCACTGAAATAATATTTTGTTTGCCATTAATTTATTTTAATGTTGAGGGCGTTTACTATTGTTAATAAGTTATTAATTTGTGTTCGCAATGGCAGCCACTGATTCAGTTCCTAATTATTTGCAATTTATTGAAAGTACGACTAAATTAGTTTCGCAAATGTATCGATGGCTTAAAAGAAACTATAACTTTCCGAGAGATACCATTTCAGACATCGAAGAGTGCAGCTCAAAAATTTCAACAAATGATATTTATATTGTTATTTCATTAGTCATATTATGGACAATTGCCAGATATTTATCATCGGAACTCATATTTAAGGTATTTCTCAGATTCTATGCTACTCTGTATAGAGAATACGCTAATATACTCTGCATTTGCCTAATCATAGCTCTAAAACTTATGCGTTAAGCCATTCTTAAAAAACTAGTTAACCTTAAAAAGTTTATTATAAGAGCTATAAGAATGTGATTTATTAGTTTTTAATAAAGTACAGATTTTGCTTAGGTTTGAACCACTTTCTCAACGTGTTTAGTGTTCAACGTTTATAAATCTATTTATAGTTTTCCCAATACTATAGCCATTCGCACGTATTTGTCGTTTAAGTGAGAAAGAAGTGCAAAGATATCCGGAGAGCGCCTGGAAGTTCATGTTCTACTTGAGTACTTTTAGTGGTGCTTTATATATAATCTTTGGTCAGACGTGTTGCCAATACTTCTATCAGAACAGTCTCATCTGGAACAGTATGTTCTCATTTAAATTCTTACAAAGATTTTCTTTAATTTTTTATATTTATGTTTAGATTATTCTATGAATGATGTCATTCCTGAAAATGTGCGATTACTTTATTTGATTGAAATAAGTTTTTATATGCACTCAATATATGCTGTGCTATTTCTTGACGAATGGCGCAAAGATTCTTTGGTTATGTTTATTCACCACATCATTACATTCTCATTGCTTTCACTCTCTTTTGTTACAAAGTATGTTAATTTCATTCAATTATTTCACTCGCATTTCATATTTTTGTGCAAGAGCTCAAACAATTTTTTATGCGCTATAATGTTATAGAAGAGCAAAAAATATCAATTTTGAAGAAATAAAAATAGATTATGGAAATGATTTCCATCCCATTCCCGTTATTATAGACTTTCACCATTATTACAAAAAGTAATTTAAATTTTTTATAGATTGTAATATTGAATGTATAGACTGTTTCATAATAAACATGTGTTGATACGACTGAGTTCACTTTGAAGTCAACCAAATCTCAGTTTCACTCTCACTGCATGACTGGTAGTGAAACTTTTTAGTTTACTTCTTTATACTGTAATCTTGAATGTCTTCAAAAGTCTGTCCGTTTGTTTGTCCCCCACTTTTATTCTTGCAAATCAGCGTTTCTCAAACGGTGGTACGCGTACCAGTAGGTGGTACATAAAGATGTGTCCAGTGGTACCCGATGTCTAGTTTTAAGGGAAAACACATGATTTAAAAAATGTTGTAAACTATAATATTTAATAACTCTGTAGGTTTTCTTAAGACCACTAAAACATACTGTAATTTGTTTCTCAAATACTCATTTGTCGGAAATGAATTTAAATTATCTTTGAATTAACTAAGAATTTACTGTCAGTATTGTGTGTTTGTGTCTCTTCTGCTGATACAATGCAATGTAGAGAACAGTATGTTTTAACAGAACAGGTTTCTGTTGAATTGATACCCATTTCTGCCTAAATATCACTCAAACCAAAAATGTTCAAACTATTGTAATGTGAAACACATGTGCTGTTGTTCTTTAGTTAATTTAAACACTGCTTTAGTAAATTTAGTGAATTTAAAACATATTTAATTTAGACAATTGAAACATATATATATGCAATGTATGAAATAGTCAAACAGATGAACAAATGTCTTGAAAATAAAAATCTGCAGAATTTAAATTTCTAGAGCTTTTAATGTTTTCGGGGAATAAGTGTTCCGAAGCAAGGTTTGGTACCGACCTTCGGGTAGGCTAGTGATCAATATGAACCATAAAATTGAGTATGTACTTGAGCATGAGTCTACTTTAAAACTATGAATCTGAGCCTAAGTTTACTACGCTTGAGATTTTTTTAAAAAGTCTAAAAATGAAATCCTATTAATATATTTTATTGATAGCTTCTTTTTTATGAAAGCTATAAGATTTGTCAGACATTGGCTTAGTGTTAGACATTCTTTTATATATATTTCTAATATATGAGACTTAAAATATTAAAAAAATCACGTCACAGTTTTCTGTGAAGTTTTTTTATTCAGGCTCAACTGTCTGGGCCTTGAGCCTGAGCCTGAGCCTAGGCTCAAAGCCATCAATAACCTCAAAGCCTGATAATTTGCTACCGCAATAACTCTGAGGGACAGTAATTGCCATATAAAAGAGCCTTCCGTTGCTTTGAATCAATATGAGCTCAATAAATAAATAAAATTAATTAATCTTTTTGTTAAATTAGGGCTCATAGAGTTGGTGTACTTGTATTGCTATTACACGATGGATGCGATGTCATTATGGAACTGACCAAATGTATACTTAGTTTCAAATCAATAGGAGGTTTATTCGGTAAACTTATGGACGTATTAAGTGGAATAGGATTTATCTCATTTACGATCTCTTGGTATGAATTTAAATTAGCTTTAAAAATATGTTAATAATAAATCTCTTTATCATAGGGCTGTTTGCCGTCTCTATTGGTTTCCTCTTAAAGCAATTTATTCGGGTTCAGAATATTTCTTACAAAATCAAATCAAATTTCCATTTATGTTAGTTTTGTATTCTATGCTTTGGATCATTCTTGCGATGGATGTCTATTGGTTTACAGTAAGAATATTTCTCAACTGTTGATTAGAACTGTTTGTATAAATTTGTTGTCTTTTATTTAGTTTGTTATTAAGTTATTGATAAACATAATAACTGGCAAAATGAGTGAACTCGAAGACAATCGCGAATACTCACCAGAACCAGAGAAAGCTGTTAAACATGAAAGAGTTAGAAATGGAGTCGAGAAGAAGATTAAACGCAAATAATTTTTTTAAGAAATTATTTTTTTACCGTGAATTTTAAATGAATATTCAATTTATTTATCATTTTACTGATCACGTGAAAAAGTTTTATGAAATTACTTAAAAGTACAACTGGACTAAAAAATCATGAAATATAACCTGAAATAAACTGGAAATTAAATAACTCAAGTCTTGTAAAATAAGTAAAACATAGTATTAAATAAAAATAAACCTAATTATCAAGACTTTGATATATTGATTATTATTCATATTTTGATTGACTCTAATAGTGTAGTCATTTCTGAATTGTGTTCAATTTGTTCCAAATGTGTGCGACAATTGTTATGCAATTCCTCTATTCTTTCATAAGTGTATGCAATTGAACCAAACTTTTCCAACAATTGAATCGCATATTTTTTAATTTCAATATCATTGGGACGTTGTTTCAAAATATTTATTAAAGTCAAGTCATCTCTATTTCTATTAATTGCGTGAATCATCGGAAAAGAAAATTTTCCTTCAGTCAAATCTTCTGCGAATCCTTTTGTTTTTTCATACTATAAATGTTTTTCAATTTGAATATTAGTTTTGTTTGTATATTAACTTTGTATTAAGTTTTAACTCAGTTTAATGACTCACTTCACCCAATTTCAAGTTCGCGTAATCGTCTCTTATTTGGAAGTATTGACCAACAAGTCTAACAAATGGCATAAAATCTGATTTATTTTCACTCAAGAGTTGCATGAGTTTAACACCCAATCCAAAAAGTCCTGTTGTCTTACATTCAATCATATATAGGTAGTCTTCTTCTGAAGGACATGTGAAGCTATCCCTCCAATATATGTCTAATCCTATACATAGACAAACTTTTATTATTAAATTCTAAGAATTTAAAGTTTAATTTAATTAACAATTTATTTAGAATCGAATAACTGAACCCAAACCTTGTCCGATATGAGCAGTCAGAAGGTGTTCGCAGAATATTTTCGAAGCTTCGGATATTTTTTCAGGAAATTGTTTTATTATTGTATCCAAAGCTGAGAACATCGCATAACTGCCTGCATTCAAACTAAGAGGTATTCCAAATATTTGATGTGCAGCAGGAATTCCTCGACGTATTAGAGAACCATCTTCTATATCGTCGTGACTGTTAATATATTAAATATAATAACACATTAGCTCTAACTTTGATTTAGAAACAGACAAATTTTTAAATTAAGTTTTAAACGCATTTTAATTTTTAAGATAATGTTCACCGATGTTCACATAGAATACAGTATAATATGTTAGGGTATCCTAAATAAGAACTGTGCTATCGAACTCTTAGGGAATATTAGGGTCTAATATAATGAAAGTATGGTTTGCATAACTTTGTATAACACATATAATGAACTAAAGCCTAAAGTTCTTACATAAGACTTGCTGTGTGCAGTGTCTCTATGATATCAATTATTAATTTGAGATTTAGTTTAGAAATGTTGAGCCAGTTATTCATCGCCTGAAATGGTTATAAATTTATTATAATTTATTTTTGATATATATATATAGTGTATAAATCAGATAAATTTAAATTCTGACTTATTATTGAATGTGTTCATAAGTAATGATGTCCATAGGCTCGAAAAGGCCAAGCCTGAGCCTAGACTCAAAACCTAGAGCCTGAGCTGAGCCAATGGACAACATTATTACAAAATTTTTATTCATCTATTCTATTCATTATATTGTATTCGGACTCACATTGAAGAATATTCTGCGAAAGTTTTTTCCGGAGCGATGAGAGATATAATTATATGGAAGAAGAATAATCTGAAAAATTATAATTTTTGAAATATAAATTCAAAAAACTATAATTCTATACAACCTTCTTGTACTTTTGAACGCGTGTTTCTTCTTCTTCATTGTTATTTTCATGGATAGTATTTATGTCATCAAATACTGAGAATTGATTTGATTGGAAATTAAACATTTTTTAATCAATGAAACAAACTCATAAAAGACACTTTAGATGACAAGTTCAAAGTGTGCCAACTGCCTCAAAATTGAGTCATATTTAAAAGGAAACACCATTTTATACATATTGTGATAATAATTATAATTTTTATTATTCGTAAAAATTATATATAAAAATATAGAAAACAAGTCCATAACTTTAGACACGTCAGAAAAATAATATAAAACATATTTTTGTGAAGTAGCGTATGACTAACATTTTTTATTTTAACAGAAATTTTTTTAATTATTGAGTACTTCAAAGTTTTATCGCATAATTTATTCCTCATTTTCATCATTTTTACAATAGTTTTATACTTAGTTTCGAGTTTAGCTCATTTACGAAATTGCTTTTGCATTAGTAGTAGTCATGAGTCTGGATCGAAGCTAAAGATACCATAATTCTACTCATTGTTTGACATCCAATATCTTAAAATACGATAATATTTTAGAAAATAGATTTTTATTGTTTTATTAATTGAAATTTCAATAATTACAAGTATTAGCTATCAATTAGTTGTTCGATATGAGTTCGTGCCTAAGGTGTCGGTTTAGACATCAAAGTTGGCATCAC
>JAQGCH010001337.1:0-16153 GCA_034699485.1 Nanhermannia elegantula | reverse complement strand
CATACTATTATTATTTGAGATTTGAGTGACTCTTATGTCAAAAGAGGGCACAAATGTAGTGATCGCTCATCGCTCTGAGTCTGAGCCTAAACGTTATACTCTTAACAACTCCGACAAGTTTTAAAAGTTTTTTAATAAAGTTTATAATCATTCAAATTAATACAATTTATTATTCTCTGTTTCATACAAACTAAACGTTTATTTTTAATTAATTGTTAAGCACTAACTCTTCAATTTAATGAAACACTAAATTCAATCTAAAGATAATTCTTAACTACAATTAATATTTCTTTACATAAAATAAATGCTTTCATTTGATATAAGATTTGAAAATTAAAGCCGAGCTTCAAATGCAATAACGACCGGTTCCTTTGGCTGTGAAATCAAACCAATCTCTTCCTCATATGTAATTAGTGTTTCGGCCTTCACCTTAAACTTTTGCAAGAGTGAAGTGAAACAGATGAAGACCTGTGTCTGCGCGAAGGACTCTCCCGGACACGAACGCTTTCCTGTTTCACAACAATCATCATAAGTGTTATACCTTTCTATTCAATCAATTATCACATCATTTCTTACCAATTGAAAAGGGAATCAATGTTTCGTATTTTATGAGTTGTTTTTGGTCGTCAGTTAGGAATCTGTTGGGATTGAAGACATCCGGAGATTCCCAATAGAGAGAGTCGTGATGAACAGCCCATAAATTAGCAATGATTGCGGTGTCCTTTTCCACATTAAATCTCTGAACAGTTGTGTTATTAGTTGTTATTCTCAATAAGTTTAACGGAGAGATAGTTTTCCAGCGATAGATCTCATTAATAACTGCTTGAGTGTAAGGCATATAATTCCTGTGAGCCCACGTCGGCAGTTGATCTCTACCGCAAACCGAATCAATTTCGTTCTGCACTTTTGTCTGTATTTCTTGATGTCCGGCCATTATAAGTAATGCCCACTCCATAGTAGTCTTAATTGTTTCACTGCCGGCAGCGAAGAATCCCTGAACATTTCCCGCCAACATTTTAGTTGTAAACGAAGTTTTACAGTCATTATGTTTTTTCATTTCCAATAAGAAGCAATCGATATAATCCCTAACATTGTTTTCATTTAATGTTTTCTCGTGTTCAGTGATTTCGTGTCTGATATAATTATTAACAGTTAGAAAGTCGTGTTTAACTTGTCTCAAACCAAATAAACCCAAATATGCACATAATTTTGCGAACAATGGGAAAAACGTAATAATACCTGTTTGTCCCAATTTTTTGACAGCCCTTTGTATAGCATTGTCGAGCATTGATCTGTTGGGATCGTTATAATCAAACCTTTTGCCAAACACGAGCGCTGATATGTTATTCGATGTACTCGAAGCCAATAGGGAACGAATTTCTATAGGCTTACCATTAAGTGCTTCGATTCTATCAATCAACTCAATCATCTCATTTCTGATGTGCTCTTCCATTGATGTCTTACCGAAACCTAAGTTTCTCAACTGATGCAAAGTAAAGCGTTTTTGTTCTTTCCATTCCGGACCACTTAAAGTTCCAAATCCTTACAGCAAATTATAGTTTAAAAAGTTAATGAAATAAAATCTTCATCAATAACGATCAAAACCTTGTAATTCCATGAGAACATTGAAGACAACATTTTTGGGTCTGCCCAAGAACTCATCTTTACGGAAGGCTTCGTTGATTGCATTGAAATTGTTGAGAACAACTACTTTCGTGCCTCCCATTCGTATTCTTGATTGTAAAGTAAACTTTTTTTACAATTAATTTAAAATAGAGAATGCATGCAAAATGAATTCACACATTTACATAAATAATTTATTGAAAAGAGTGTTAATTGAAAAATCTAAATGTTCTCACTTGAAAACATTGCCATATTTTTTGGCCAACTGCACAAATTTAATGTGTGGCTTAGAGCCCAAGAATGGTAAATATCCCACAATAGGTAGTCCAGGTGGTCCATCAGGAATCAACTTTTTTTTCATTGATTTATTTTTAAACCAATTATAAATGCCTAACACGACAGCTATTACTGAAATACAGTAATATATCAAATAAAACGAATTTTTCATTTGGAAAGAAAGAGATTTATTAAAAAGTAAAGCTATAGAAGAAGAAACTCAAACTCAAAATATAATTAACTTTATTTTATCTTTTCTCTTAAAATGCTGAACATTAAGTACTGTGCAGTAAATAGTCTTTTCCTTAAATTATTAACTTAAGCTTAAACAACAAATTAGTTTACCGGTATATTTGTTCGTTTCATAATTTTTCATTAACTTAATAACAAGTTTAGACACTGGAAACAATATTTCAAAAGGAGGTAAAAATTATGAATTCATATATTATATTCTGTCCTAAAAATAGGTGCTCTTCTTCTAAATTAGGTAGAAATAGAGATTCAACTTAAGGTCAATTAATCATTTAAAATAAATTAAATACTGTTTTTGTGATAACTTTTGGTTTTTAAATGTCAAGGAAAATATATGATTTTTATTCTTTACAAAATCTTCACAAAGAGACAAATAAATGTGTTAATAGAATGCCGTAAAAGGAAACTGTTCTAAAAGTGTTTGCTTGAGACATAAATGAGGTAAATTGTTACAATTAGGATTACAATCTATTGTATTGTACAGTATTGCGCAATTGTATTGCAATTCCTATGAGATGAGTTCTTATAATTGTCAGCAAAATCATACTGTAGTTCTCAGCAAAATATTAAAATTGTGTGTTACCATCGAAAACATAGGCTCTCCTAAATCTATTGCCGTATCTTATATTTAATATAATTCAACTCTGAAATAATAAAAATTTTTCAAATTATTTTTTAATAATTTAGTATTCTTGCAGAGAGAAAGAGAGAACTCTTCAACTAAACCATTGACTTAATTTTATATATGAAACTCAAAAGTAAATGTTTGAAACGTTTAAGTGAATGGAATTTTTTATTATAATTAGATTTTCATTTGAATTGAAAAATAAAAATGAATACATTCGATGTCTTTAATGATAAAAGTGATTTCATTCAAACACAAAAAATGATTAATAAGATATTTAAAATTCTAATCCAAATTCATTTTTAACCCATGGATAGACATCCGGACAATCAAAGCATGTGTGCAAATATCGCTCTCCTTTGACTTGACGACTCGCTAACTTACAAGACTTTGGATGATTGCATGCAATTAGATTGGGCTCAATGTCTTTCTTGCACTTCCAGGGCTCGAAATTAGCTAATTGTGAGAGAGGTGTAGGGGTTCGCATCCATTCAATTGCCTGATAGTTGGTAACAAACCAAACGTCCTGTTAATAAAACATTAATTATTAGATCGCTAGCCTTTTATTTTTAAATGGGATCTTCGGTGAGATCTCCTCTCATTAGAGAGTTGGCTGAAGAAAATATTTTTTATTTAAAAATCATTGTATTGTCAAAATCATTAATCATTCTATTAATGAGTTTCAAAAACTTTCAATGTTCTGAACTCAAACATTTCGTTTTCCATTTAATAATAAATACCTTATTTCCTATTAAATCATCTAAGAATCGAAGCAAAACTCGAAAGTTTTGTTTTTCTTTAAACCAAATCGTATGAAAATAGAGACCAAACGGTGCTCTATTTGTTTTATAGTGTCGGTTAAAGTTGTCCATAAACATAGAGTAGACTTCATCTTCTGATAAGTGTGTGGGACAACTGTCAACCATAGCACACGTGTGACCCTTCATATGATAGAACAATAGATTAGAAACTGAACAGAATATAAAAGACAGTGATTAAAGTCACCTCAATATCGAATGGATTCATAATCATTTCCCACATCCCATTGAATGATCTCGAGGGACATCTTTGTCGTGATCCATGACATTTGTGAGGTATACGATAGTCAAGAGTGAATGGCCAAAGGGGAGGGTCAGATCGCGGTGCGACCATACTTGAGTCGTAGAGAAAACCAAATTCTTTCATCTATTTATAAATTAAGTTAAAGATTCAAAAGTTTAGCTAAACTTTAATATGATTGCAAACCATAATAAATTGTGTATTCCATCCAACTCTCAAAAATGGAACTCTTGTGCCTCTCAGTTCGTCGAGTGGTATTCCCGCAAATCGATTGACAATGTTGGCCATACCTGCAAATTCATCGAACCAGTCCTCCATTGTTGCGTTGAATGTCCACCAGAGCTCTGGCTGCTTATGACTTTATGAAGAAGTTTAAGAAATGCTTTTATTAGAACTGTCTAAATATGCGATTCTTTTAAATTTTTTACGTTATTGAGTGAATTGCAATCTCGTGTCCGTCGTTCCAGAGTTTTTGGACGTGTCTATAGTTAGTATATTCATGACTAAGGAAAAAGGTGGTGGAAATGGGACATCCGTTTGCATTGGTTCTATTGGAGGCAAATATTTTTTGATATATTTCCCAATTTTCATTATTGACCGCGTCGTCAAAAGTTAGGATAACTATTTGTGGAGTTTCTTCAGGTTTAAGATGTCCGGGAATTATAGTGCCATCAGTGCTACAGAAGCAGTCCGGAAGTGTACAGTTGTTAGCATCACATCTATGAGGAGAATTGGGATCATTTTCTGGGTCACACCATGACTCGTCCGATGCATCCGCGCAATCAATTTGACCCTTTATTGTGATATACAATCAGAGTCATCAGTCATATGCTTTTTAATTGAAAATAATAAATAATGAAGTTTGAAAAGAAAAATACATCACAGAAAAGATCTTTATTTAGACATTTTCTATCAGCACATGCGAGCTGTCCTTGTGGGCAAATCGGCTCTTCAGTCGATAGCAATGGGCGCGGAGTACTGGCGTCTATAATTAATCAAGAAATGGGGTCAAACTAAAGTTGAAACAGAGCTGAGACCTACTTCCTATTTCCTACTGTCATATAAGATGCCTTACCGTGTGATTTCTCGCAGTTGTCAATTTTTAACTTGAAATCGCAAATTTGTCGCTCTATATCAAACCATAATCCGGCACTACATCTGAATTCGAGCACTTTCTGGCTGGGGCACCAGTAATACCTCGCACAATCTCTTACTCCAATTGCATTTGGATTACGATAAAACTTGCCGTTGTCTATGCATGGGACACCGTCCACTGAGCCTAGTCAAGGGGAGATTCATTTCTCATTATATTCTCAGAAAACTCATGTTTTATTATAGGTCTATAAGTATTTATCGTTTATGTGTTTTAACTCCGATTTGAGTTTGCTTTAAAGTAATAGATAATATCAGTTTATAATGTTTTTACTCCCTTTTTATTGATTATTTAAAACAGTTTGTTGTTAACTAATATTATTATTGATATTTATCTTACATCAGGCCATATAACCAAAAACATGTTTTGCGAAATTAATATAGATAATTAGACTAATATTTGAAAGACAAATAGATTATTAGTTATAATGTGTTGTTCAGTACAGCAGTTATTTATTCATTAAAATCAATTTTTAAATCGTAATATCAATAAATCATTTGAAGCTAATTTACTTTTGATAAATACCAATAAAATAAATTATAAGTCAAGCTTTGTATTGAATAAGTTGAGCTCAAGTATATTTGATATTATCCTTAATGCAGTAATAAAGTGAAACTTATCTATAGAAAAATCAATTACTTTATATTAATAGTAAGTTTCAATTTTATTCTCAGATAAAAATATAAACTACTTCCTTATGAATAATATATTGATTTTTAATGTTTCTCTTATTCAGTTCAATAAATCTATATATAAAATATCAAATAATAAAGCTGTAATCAGAATGAAGATAAACTAATTAAATAGAAAGAACTTGCAATTTAATCTTCAGTCAAATAGAGTCAAAATTTTTCTTTGGGCTTAAAAAGTGTAGAATTGCTTTAAAATATCTAAATTTCAAAATGTTTATAAATATTAAATGAATGGAACTTTTAAATGGTTAAAAGTTTAAAAAAACTAAATTTTTGATTTAAAAACCTTAAAGAGTGAAAGAATAAATATTAAATTTGTTAAAAAAATACTTTAAAATTAATTTAAATCTGAGATTTAACTTAAGCGCAAAGCTTAAGGCAATGATTGTTTTTTCGTAATTTAAAGTGTGTAATCAAATTGAACATAATTAGTAATTATACAGTAAACTTGTTTAAACAGTTAGTTCAATCAGATATTACCCGTAATGACCTTGAAATAAGTTTTGGTTAGAAAATTGATCGGAAGACTTACCATCTTCGTCATCGTCAGCACTCGATACAAATGAAATGAATATTAAGAAACAGAATAACCAAAATTGAAAATTCTGTGAAATTCTAAGAATTCTATTCATTTCTATAGATTTCTATAAATTTAATTATTTAAATAAATAAAATACTAAATTAGAAGTCAATGATATCAATGACTGAAACCGCACAACACAACTGATTAAAATTTCTTTATCAATATTAAGGACAACAAAATATTTTCCGATTTAATGTCTAGAAGTGGTGCGCAATACGCAGCACTAGATTCCAATGAAAGCCCTGATATCTGGTCACGCACTGACACTTTAATACGATTGAATAGCTTTTAATAAGAAACAAGCGTACGATTGGAAGCCTTAATGAGCCTATAATAGTGTTATTACTAGTACTGGTGCTGTTGTAACTGCTAAGCGAACAGCAATAACTGGCTTTTGAGGGCTACCGAGTGGACTAAGAGCTAGATTTAGATGATTTGAGTTATCAATGTTTACGCCAGATTTAGCAGTCATTTATTTCTAAATTAAAATTCTCAGTTGATTTACTTTATGGGACAAACATCTTATGCTAACAGCACGTTTCTCTATTATTGTGACTTCACTCTGACTTCAATTTATTGTCTGTAACAGTCAACTAGTTTTAAGCTCAATTCATGCCAAACATGAATGATGAGCTTCCGAATAGCAATAATTATAGCAAACAAAAAACCTGTATTTCTCATATGATTTTATTAGAACAAAATCAGACAATAGTTTATAAACAATAAAAAGATGTCATTAATTATATAATTTTAGCATTAATTATATAAATCTAAAGTCTAAGCTTTTCTTCTTTATAAATCGGTTGACAGGTGAGTGCCTCGCTTTCAACCAACTCATCTTCGGCACAATTAATAAGTCTTGGCTGATGATCAACGCACGTGATTATAGCATTATTAGTGTAGTAGTATCGCGGGTATGGCCAGTACTTATTACCGGTATCCTCGAGGGGACACTTGAACCCAAGAAGCCCTTCACTGCTGCAGCCAACTTTGTCGGGCCAGTTGCAGCCCTTAATCCTGTCGTCGTAAAAGAGACCCTTAGGTGCGCATTCTTTTCTCTCTGGGATTCCCCACAAACATTCCGAGTAATATATATTACAAGGATTTCTGTCGTCTTCGTTGAAGAATCCAAACTGATAGGGACACCCGGGGGTACTTATTGGCTCCGCTGCCAATTGAGTTATTAATATATTACAAAAGTAATTGAAATTAATTTAATTATTAGTTACTTATTTTTATTGAATCTCGTCATTAAAAGTGAAACATAAAAAACTTACGAATAAGTCCTTTACAGTCAACATTCCATTGATGGGCACAGAAGCCATAGACAGCTCCCGTTAAGCTGTGCAATAATCCGTTTGGACAGAATTCGTGAGTAAGAGTGCCATTAGTGCACAAATAATACTGTTCGCATGCCTTAGGATGAGGGAAAGCATATAATCCCTCAGGTGGACAATGAAGTGGAACTCCAACCTCTTGACCTGTATATAACGATAAAAGGCTAGAAATTAATTCAATTTTCAAAAAGGATTATTGATTTAATTAAAAAAAACAAATTTGAATCTTACCGATGACCGAATCAGCACTTATTAATACAATACCAAAAACTACAAATACTATTAAATTCATAGTTTCAAATTTTTATTTTGTGGTTTATTTTTGCATTTAAACAAATAAATTATAATAATATTAATGACAAGTCGTGAAAGTAACTCAAACTTGTTTGCATAGAAGTGTTGATGAAAAGTCAGCCAATTATGCGCCGCAATCGATGATTACGATATACACAACTATATGTTAAATAATGACTGATAAAAATTAAGCTAATTAGAGCAGGAGAGCAAGTACTGGTATAAGTATGCGGTCAGTCGTCCTTAATTTGTTCCACTTTTTTCTGCTTTATTTTCTGAGAAATAGATCAAAGACGTGATGTCGAAGAGGGCTTAACTTGGAATAAATTAGTTTCAATTTTAAATCCAAGGACTCTTACCTGCCATCGACTGGAAACTTGTTGGATAGAAGATTCTCAGGCGTGGAGACTATATTTCGCATTGAACTACCATTCGTTTAATTTAATACTGACTTGTTTTAAACTAATTCACAATATCGACCTTCAATTCACTAAAGGGAGAGTCAATTCTAAGTATAATACAAACAATTGTAAGAATTTTAATGAGTATTCATTTTTTGGCAATGAACTAAAGCATTATTTATTAATATAATGCTTCATTTCTTTCTGCTTTACACCGCTTTAAAGATATGCAGTTAATTATGTTAAGAAGAAAAAAAATTACTGATTAAACTTGATTCCTGTGCAACAAGTTTTGTGCAATATTTTTAAAAATTAGCATTAACTCAGTTTATTGAAGACGTTATAGCAAATATTTCTTAAATTTATTACAATATTTTTTAATAATTTGAACCTTTTTTGAGTTACAATAATTATTAAACAACATAAAAGTCAAATGAGACTGTTCATGAAGGAATTGTTATTCAAACTTGAAAATATGGTAATTAAACTTGTATTAAGACTAAGGAACACATACATTAAGTGCCAATACATAAGCAAATCAGTATTCATGTAAATATTTGTTAAGGAAATAAAAATTAAATGTGAATGTTATGGGTCTGTGCAGAGTCGGGTCACTATTTTTCTTATTTAATAACTTTTTAGATGAACCAAAGATTCTTTGAAGATATTTAATGTGTCAAACATTTTAATGTAGTTATTCTGCGATTGGAAACGATTGAGAACAGGATATTCTTCACAATAATTCTGACATTACCTTAGATTATGGGTTCCTTTAATTATAACTAATTTTCAGGTGTTTTGCGAACAATTAATAGTTTATGTCGAAAAGATTTCTTATTAAACAAAATTGAAGCCTAACTATAATTTAAGGGAAAGTTTTGTTTAAGACGTAATTAAATACATAATTGATTTATTATTAAAATTTATAGATTATTATCAAATGTTAAATACTTTGCACTCAATAAAACTCGTATTTAATAAGTTTCTGCTTTTCTAATAAAAGCCAAAAGTAACACATTTTAATTCGTAACAATATTTTAAGCGATTTTATAAAACTTTATTTGATTAAAGTTTTTATACTTCAATTCGTTGACGACAGACAGCAGTGCTTTTGATTTAAAAGTTTTCTATTGAATAACAGTTTGTTTGTGTCGACCAATCGTTTCAAAATGTTTTACTTTTAAAAATGTCGGCAAATGTTTACTGATTTGAAAGCATAAAGAACTCAATTATTATTATTTAAAATTAAAACAAAATTGTTTTTAAAAATGAAGATTAAATCGAAATTTATTTCAAATAGAAATAAATTATTGAAAGTTAAGCCAAAACTCAAAAGAAATGAAAGATTTGCGAGTATTTGACTCTAATCTCAATACTATTTTCTATTTATTAAAAAATAATTTTTATTTTTCAGGAAAACTAATAGAAGAGAAATATAAGTCATTGAGTCTTAAGAACAAACAATTAGTTGAAGAAAACGCTTCTCTTTTGGCACAAAACGAAATTCTCAAAAAAGAGAAATTAGATATTTATAAGAATTTAATCGATTTAATGACTCAACAAAAGAGACCCAACAATAATGTAAGTCTTTATTCTCTTATTTCATATTTTATTTATTAATTAATTTTAAATTTATTGAAAAGAATATAAACAAAGATTTGTTACAAATTTTGGAAACCATTAGAAGTGATCACAAAAAAATGCAACAATTGTTCGAAAAATCTTATAATCAAATAATTGACAAAATTAGTACTGATATTAAACAATTGATTGACAGTAATAGTGATGAAAACCTAAATCCAGGCAGTGTTGAGTCCACCGGCTCTGCCATTAATAGTGCTGTCAACAAAAATAGTGAATCACATGAATTGCGCGGACAATCATTTCAAAGGATTAAACTCTTATATCATAACAATTTCGAGAATTTGAGTGTAATTGAAGAGCAAACCAATGAAAGGATAACTCAGTCAACAGTTTGCCAAACAGTTGCCGAACAGAACATCAGTGATCATGAAGTGTCAGAAAGACCGCAAACACTAGAGAATAGGTGTGACTCTCGTTCTCATTCTTTTGAATCTCAGTACGAAATAACGCCTCACTTCGGGACTGAGAGGTTCGGAACGCCTTCTATTTATAACTTCGATTGCGAGACAATCGCTAATCAAAGCGATGATATCTCTGATGATTACCAACTCATAAATACGCTCGAATTCACGTCTTATGACCCTGAGGTGAAAGTGACTGACGAACAGACGAACGCCATCTCAACCTCAACGCCATATTCTTCTCGAAAGAGTTTTGCGAATACCAATCAAAGGCCATCCAAACGTATTTCGTCAATAGCTCTACCTTTTAGTCCATTAACAAAACGGTCTTCACTTATAAACATACAGAATGTATTCGATAACAGACAAAATGTTAGAAGAAGTTCAATATCAAAGAGTGAAGGTATAATCAATTCCATTGTGAGCAACACTAATGACACGAAGTCTATAAAATCGACTGCAAAGAAACGCAAAAAATGCAAAAATAAGTCGAACTCTAAATCATTTGCTTCTGAAACGAGTGAATCCAATCAATCGACTGAATCGAATCGATCGAGTCGTAGAAATCGAATACCGGTTTCTTATAAAGAGCCTCCACTTAATCGGTATATTTCTTTATTTTCTTATAACTTTTTAAAAATTAGTTTGAATCAGAAAATTGCAATCTATTAATCACTTTGTGATAACTTTTTTACAGAAAGATTCGTCGCGAAGATCAGGATTGGCTCAAAACTAAATTTGTTTAATAAAATTATTTTAAATAAATATTTGCTTCACTCCATAACTTCTAAATATTATCACTAATGATATATAATGTATTTGTGTCCAATTTGTTCACATTTTCGAGACTCGTTATCTATTTTATTGCTATCCTTTTAAGTATATATACATTGATTTTCATTTCATGATTATTCTCAACTATCCATATATTAAATCAAATTTATGACTAAATAAAAGTAAGAAATAATGAATGAATTTTGATTTATAAATTGAAAATGGATATCAATTTGTTATAATTATAAAAAAATTGTCTCAAGTGATAAAATTTGCTGACTCTGAGTTCATTAAACGCAATGATCATTGAATAAACGCTATTTTTCCTGACGGTGTGAGCTCGAGTGTTTCATTTTGGAGAAACGCCGAGCACGAACAGCATCAACATTAACTCAAGTTCACTAAATGAACTCAACTTTTAACCATTACACTGAATGCACTCATTTTGTCCCATTTAGTCAATTGTTTGACATTATTATCCAATTCAAGAATATGAACCAAAAAAGCAAATTCGCAACTGTCAGATAACTTAATGCAACCCAGAGGTTCTCAACTAGAGATCGGTATCGAGACGCGAGATTCGAGTCTCGAATTTATGATCCAGTCAGAGCAATTCAGTTATTTTAAGGATTTTCAAGATAAAAATTAATTAATTTAATTTTTTGATACAGACCGTATCAGTCCATAGTTTTACAAATAGCTAAACAGCACTTTTTATGTGTTTGTGAGTTTTAAATACTAATGACTTAGGTATTGTCTTTTATATATTTATTATTGGATTTATATGTGATATTATATGCACTAAAAATGGCAAAATATGCACTTAAATATGCATTTATAAGTAATTTATTAGTGGAGTAAAAATAAAAACTCTGGTTTTGATGACAATTTTTTTTTAAAATCGCTTTCCTGTCAAAAAAAATTTCGCGTTAAAATATCTTTGAAATTTTACTTTTTTGTAGAATTATTAAAAACAATAATTTGAATGCCATTGTTTGATGCATAAAACCAATTAAAAATACTTGAAAAATTATAATTTTAATCAAATCTCAAATTGTAAAGGGGGACAAAGGTTTAAATTTTTGATTCTCAAATTTTTTGTGGGTGTCAACCCTAGACAACTCTATACCTTGTGCACGTATGGTTGTGAATAACATAGATTATATAGTTACAGGCTTTATATAAATATTAAAGTAATTTAGTCTGATATGAATTAAATATGCAAAATATGCGCAGACCCTGAAAATATGCAATTATATGCAGAATAAAACTGCCCCTTAAGACATGATTTGCATAGATATTAATTCTTAAAGAGATATTCTTAACGGCAAAGATATGCATTCTATGCAAAGGCAATGCCTTACTAATGACACGCTTTCTAAATGTAGAAACAAATCTAATCATAAATTAAGTCCATTTTTATTAATTAAATATATAAAACATTGTCAGTTGGGTTTGGGATCTTTGGAATAACTACTATTAACTTACTATTAATACTTAATAACTTACTATTAAGAATCATTTTTGAAGTTAGAAAAAATTGGAGATTTGATCGAGAATCGAGTATTTCATTTCTTCAAAATACCGACCACTATTCTCAACCTGGGGGTCACTGAAGGTTTTGATACATAGACTCAATTTTTAAAAATTGAAATTTTGCTATAAATATGAAATTTTTGAATTTAATGAAATATTCACTTTCATAAACAAGTAATCCAAGTCTTTGTAATATAATCTTCACTTCAATTTTATGAAACAGAAATGGATTCAGTGAAAAAATCAAAATTATAAGATTTTCTGCTAAACAAAGATCAAGAAAATGAGTTGAGAATATTGTGAGGCTCTAATGAGAGTACATCCAAGAATAGATATGCCATGTAATCATAAACAAGCTCTTTATGTCAGCATTAAAAAGCATGTCAGCATTAATTCTGTATAAAAAATCAATTAAAAATTTAACGTATATTTCCGAAGTCACCAAAATTTTTAACTTTAATTGGAGGCCAGTCAAAGAGAAAGGTTGAGAACCACTGCTGTAACCAAAAGTATTTTTAAAGAGACTTCATATCAGGATTGGATTACGTTGTAATCTTCTTTAGCGGGCATTACTGTAAGCCTTTATAATTAATTTTTTTTGAATTGAAATATTTGTTGGATTAATGAAACAACGGATAGAATAACTGGCCATAAACTAAGTCAATTTATTCCAACATAATCGCAGACTTGGCTTCATTTAGTTTTTAACTTTGCAGTGATTAGTAATTACGTTGAATACAAGACTCAATAGTTTTCTTGCTATTTATCATTAATAGTTGTTTACCAATTCATTGATTAAATTAAAAAAATATATTTAGGTATTAAACAATTTTTAGGAAACGAAAGACTTTATTATTTCATTTGATTTAACTATAATTTGAATCAATTAAATAGTTTGTTCACAAAAGTTGTAAATATCCTATTAATTAAAGTTAATTTTAAATCAGTATTTGTTTTAAAATAATTAAATAAAATAATATAAAGATCTAAATCAAGATTATAATCAATTTGGTTTCTCATTATTTTTCATAACTTTTTTCCTCAGATGTTCTTTATATGTCTGAATATTTCCCTTCCATTTAGTTATAGTTGCCTTTTCGCAAACCCATATCTCTTTCGCCACCTTAAGAAATATTTAATTTGATTAAATAGTTTGAAATAATTAGACAAAAGATGAAAAAGATAGACAAATACCTGACTTATAAGTCTGAAATCGTGACTCACTAAAACCATCCCGCCGTCAAACTCATTGATAGCATCGGCCAAAGCATCAATTGTTTCCATATCTAAGTGATTGGTTGGTTCGTCGAGTAGTAATAGATGTGGTATTTGCCACGCAAGCCATGCGAACACAACTCTACACCTTTGACCGTCTGATAACTGTCTAATCGGACATATTTGTTGTCTACCCGTTAGACCATATCTACCGATAATTTTACGCATTTCTTCTCTTTCTTTAATATCAGGGAAGCTTTTCATCATATATTCTAAAGCAGACAAATCGAGGTCTAACTGTTCGTGTAAGTGCTGGTGATATCGAGCTATTTTCAAATGACAGTGCGTTCTCACCAGACCATCGGTCGGAACCAATTCATTACAGAGCAGCTTCAATAGAGTTGACTTTCCGGCACCATTGGGTCCCACGAGTGCTACTCTAGAGTCTAAGTCAATACCAAAATCTAGATTTTTATAAATAAGTGGAGAATCGTCTTTGTATCTGAACGCCACGTTTTGCACCATAATTACGGGCGGAGGTATTGTCCCGCAGGACGGGAAATAGAATTGAACTGTTTTGTCATTTACTACTTTGTCTGTTAGACCGCTCGCCACCATTTTGCCCAAAGTCTTCTCTTTGCTCTGTGCTTGACGTGCGAGCTTTGCACTCCCGTGACCGAAACGGGCGATGTAGTCCTGCAATGCAGAGCACACAATTTAATCATTTCAATCATTTTAATGAATTACTTTTTATTATTTATAGCATTAAATCAGAACTCATAAGTATCGCTTCGCAGAGTTAAGTCATTGCCACACAAACTTATGGTCTGTGTGACTAAAACTCGGCCTTTTAGTCATCATTTTATGAAAAATATAGTTTAATAGAGAAAGCAATAGTGCAGGTGTACAGACCTTCATGTGTGCGATTTGCGCCTGTTCCCAATTGTATCGCTTCGCCTGATTCTCCAATAACTCGAGTCTAGTTTTGACGAATGCGTCATAATTTCCGCCGTAATTTTTCAGCTTTTTATTGTCGATATGAATAATATTATTACAGACGCCGTTCAAGAAGTCTTGTGAATGAGATATTAGAACAAGAATTCGTTTGTAAGACTTGAGCTCTTCTTCAAGCCATACACAGGCGTCCAAATCCAAATGATTGGTCGGTTCGTCCAATAGAAGCAGATGAGGTTTGACATACAGCGCTCGCGCCAACGATATTCTCATTCTCCACCCGCCAGAAAAGTCTTTACACTTTTGGTTTTGCATTTCTTTAGTAAAACCCAAACCATTGAGAATATACGCGGCTTTGGCCATAGCTTTGTCGGCACCGATTTCATCGAGACGTTCATAGATGTCCATCAACTGGTCCTGACTTTCTTCGTCGTCATATTGAGCCAACTCTTCAGATAAGGCCTCGAGTCGTGTCCTTTCCTTATCGACATCAAGAACTGCTTCGATGGCTGTCTTCTCCGACGGCGGCATTTCTCGGGTCAAGTGATAGATATCTATATGTTCTTGAATGGGAACCTCTCGTCTTCCCAAACATGAGAGAAGTGTAGACTTTCCACAACCGTTCAGACCTATGAGACCATACCTTCGGCCGCAGTTGAGCTCTACTTTGGTGTCGTTCATGAGCTCTACGCCATGGAAAGTGATAGAAAAGCCATCGATTTTTATATCTCTCGAACGCGGGTGTATTGATAGCACTCCAGTACAGGCTCTCGACTCCGCATTCAAGTCCATGTCTTTCTCTAACTTCTTAACCAACTCTTCCTCTTGAGTGGTGGGCAATGCGTTTCCATTGACAACACTTTCTTCACTGTCTCCATTTTCTGCAGACTTTACTGTTTTCTTGGTATCTCTATTCTTTGCCAACTCTTTCTTCTTTGCGTCCCTTTTCTTCTTATTATCTGAAGGCATGTCTTCTAATACTTTATAAATAATTAATAAATTTTATTGTTTAATATTTAACTCAAAACTGTTTCTCTTAAATATGTCTCAACGCATTCAAATACATATCAATACTTATTATTAATTTGGTTTATTATGGAATTCACTCTATTGTTCAGTGTCTGGCACTGAGTCTTCTTTATTCTCATTAATGTTAGGCACGAGTCATAGTTACCTAACACTAACGCTAATACTAACATAAACACATTCCAATACATTACGACTCAATAATACAGTGATTCGTCAAAATGGCCTTAATTTGAGTCTAATTTTTAAATTTATTTCTATTACAATACAACGGAAATGATTTGAACCACGTGTTCATTAATTGAGTG
>JAQGCH010001336.1:0-16154 GCA_034699485.1 Nanhermannia elegantula | reverse complement strand
GGATTTTAGCTTAATTTAATATACGAACGGGATTCCGGTTATGTACGTTATAACGAGATGTTCGTTACATCGAGGTTCGTTATATCGAGCTTATACTGTATTTGTATTATCTTTAAATGTTAATATTTGCTTGAATGAAATCTTTATTTAAAGAGTACGTTTTATTAAGTTTACATAGGTTTAAAACATGTGCAGTTATTCTCCTTAAAAATCCTCCTTAATCTTTGATTTAAATTATTTAATCAAATATATTTTAATTTTTAAAAATCTTAATTACATTATTTTACAGTCAATTGATATAAAGTTTAAAAAACCAAAAAAACATTTCATTATTGTGATAATTATATTAATAGTACTGTATTATGGAAAAGTAGTTTGCATATTTATTCAAATTTTTATTTTTCATGAGAAATAATTAACTTGTAACGATCGCTCTATAAATTTTTGCTTCATCTATCACAATTTTGTTGAGATATAAATTTAAGGTTTAGTTCTTTAATATTACAGTTTAGGCCACAAATAGTATTTATTTTTTCTCTTTTAAATATAAACGAGATATTTATTCTATATTTATATCAAAACCCTAATTTTAAATAAATTTTTTTAACTATTTAGAGATAAAATAGCAATTTATTAAAAAGTGCTCTATTTTCAAAGCAAGGTTTTGAAAGTTCAATGCTATTATTGAAGAAGTTAAGTTATTATTGTGTTTAGCATGCATAAATTTCAATGCTTAAGTCTATTAACTTGAATTTACTAAGTATTTTTATTTATTAAAAATTGAAATTTTTATTAGAAAATATTCTTAATTAAAATTAAATCTTAAATTAATAAAAAAAATCAAACCTCTGTAGGGACCATAGCGTCACACTTTGCAAGTTGTGTTACTGTGGTTTCCGAAATAGATTTGTTACAAAATTTGTTCTCAAACTCATTTTTAAAACAACAAACACTTATAATAATAAGAAATAAAATGTTATATTGAAGGAAAAATTGCATTTTAATCTTCTTATTAAAATTATCTAATAAGCAAAATAGTTGTCAATCTTTTATATTACACTATAATATATATCTATACAATATTTTAAATAACATACAACTAATGTATACCACAAGACTGTTTTTATGATTATTCAATAGAACTATTGAAAATTTGTATTTGAGGACTTTTATTACATTAAAGTAAATAAATGCACTCACACCTTATGTTACAAATTATCAATAGGTCAACAAATAAAGATAAAAGAAATAATGTCACAGCAAAAAAGTTAAAAATTAATATTTGTTCAGATCTTTCAATAAATTCAATTATTGTACCTGTACAAACATTTGCTGCCATATATTATAAATTAATAATGCTCTAAATAAAAAACTTAATTCAATAATTTTTGATATTGTATTGATTTAATTAGGGTGGCCAGACATCCAGTTTTAACCTGAACTGTCCAGTTTTTGGGCTTTTTTTAAAAAGAAGCTAGTGCTTGGTCCCCCCTTTGAGTTTATTTGAACATAAAAATTTATGAAAAATTATCCATTGTTCACCCCTTTGAATTTTTAAGTTGTCCATGCAATGTCCAGTTTTAGAATCAATTTGACCTGGTCACCCTAATTTAAATTACAAGTACTTGTATATTATACATGTACCGTTCTCTTTTCACTATAGCACATACATAAAAACTTTTATAAAAAATTATTTTTTATGAATAAAGTACTTTCTTTAATATTTCACCTGTCAGTATGATGATAATGAAAATAAATTGTTAGCATAATAATATTCAAAAATAATTGATATTGACGTATTAATTATATATTCCCAACGGTTGAACTGTCAAATTAATGAATTAAATTATTTAATCAATAAAATATAAGTTACGGCACATAAAAAAATAACTATAGGTTTTTCTTAATAATTTTTGTTTTTTATATACTGTAACTTATTATTTCTGTTTAAATAAATTTATCCAGTTATTTGACAGTTTAACATGTGGAAGTTTGTTAGACTCTAAAAAATTTTCTAATATTTTTAGTTTAATTACAAAAAAATATTAAGCTAACTATAAAAGGAGTACTTAAGTCAAAAATTTTTAAGAATTTTTATTTATTTGAACGCTACAAATAATTTGTTTATAGTGAAAATTATTGATGTTTTACAAAATTAACAGATCTCTGAAATTCATTTAATAATTCTAAAAGTACTGCAAAATAATGAAGCTTAAGGTTCAGAAATACACTTTGTTTAATAGTATCAAATAAAATAAAACATTAAGTATGCCTGTTAAAATGAATCATACTCATTATCTTAGAAATAATAAAGACACTCTTGCTTGAATGAACTTTAACCATCATAGATAATTTGCTTGCATCAAATAGATAATGACTAAAATTGAAACATATATTTCAAATTATATGCTATTTAAGCATTTTTTTGCTAATTTGACAACTTATTGTCATTAAAAAATTCATTAATCTCTAAAATTATAGCTGTTAGGCTAATATTGACAAAAAGTTTGAGTAGATTGTTAATCATGTTCATAATGTGAATATAGCCATCAGATTAATTGTAGACAATGAACCGTTAAAATTGTAACACTTGAAAAACTTTTCATGTGAAAGCAGACAAATAATCACATTTTATTATAGTTTAAAAACCTTAAAAGCGCTGCCTTAACATTGACATAAAAATAATGAGGTCTTTGTGTTTATAGAAGAGAGATTGTCTATAACTTACACTATTTTCAGTAAAACATGATATCATTGATAGTAATTTTTAACATAACATCCTTAGAAAGTTTATTCAAAATTTTAACATTTTCTTAAATTTTTCTTAATTTGTGTTTAAGTCACAAACAATTTAATTATTAATTTACTGTTAAATATAATTAAAAATGTTAATTAAAAATGTAATCAGTTTAAAAGGAGATATAGATCCTCAATATTATGGATCACCTTTAATGATAATACTTTACATATTGTCACTGTTAGGCTGCGTATTAATCGCAGTCGTTTTGCTTAAGTTGATATTATGTTGTTTTAATGGCGATAATACTGTAGTGTATTTCAATAGAAATAGTAATAGAAGTGGGAATACATCAGAATTGAAGGCTTACAACGAAGGGATACGATTATCATCTCATCAATTAAGAAGACAGTCGATGTCTAATTTAGAAAATATTTTATTGAAGGTAAAAATTATAATTTTAAAAAATTAAGTTAAACCATTAATGAAAATAAAGTCCAGATATTTTAAAGAAATCTTTTAAAAATATAAGACATAATTGCAAGTGCTGTTCATAATTTCTTATCACATATATAATAAATATTTGTATATTTAAATACAGTTTATCACATATATATTTAAACTAGGGTGGCCAGACATCCAGTTTTAAGCTGGACTGTCCAGTTTTTGGGCTCTTTTTAAAAAATTCAGTGCTTGGTCCCCCCTTTGTGCTTATCTGAAAATAAAAATTTATGAAAAATTATCCTTTGATCACCCCTTTAAATTTTTAAGTTGTCCAGGTAATGTCCAGTTTTGGAATCGATTAGACCTAGCCACCCTAATTTGAATCGATGACCTTTATTACAATATCAAGTTAAACAGGTCTAAATGTGTTTCACCGTTTTCAAAATAAAAGTATACAAGTGAAAAAAATGTATTTAGTTATAGCACTAGTGGTGACTGATAGGGTCATAGGTCGTGGACCTTTGAAAATTATTATTTAAAGCTGTAACTTAAATAAATATCTCATTATAATTATAATTCCAGTTATAAACTGTAAACTAAAGTTATACATAGTTTTTTAAACTAGAGCTATCAGTTTTAATAAAATAATGAATTTATTTTAGTTACAGCTTTAGATACTAATTTTCTAAGGTCAATATCTGACTTCTATGATCCTGTCAGCCGCCAATAGTACAATATTTTTAAATAAATATAAAGTTTTATTTTTTTAGATAATGAAAGATTATAAATCCCCCAAGGCTTTTGACACCATTTGAAACATTAATTAGTGAAATTGTTGCATATTTTCACTGTTTTATTCTAAAAGAGTTTCACAGTAATTAATTACTAGTACAATAGGTTCAAAGCTAAAGTTTAAAATATTGGATAAAATGTATTATTTTTTTGCATTAGTTAGTATCAGATCCAATCAATTTTATCCAATATTTTTGGACTTTTGCTTTGAACCAATTGTACGGACGCAACAGAAAGTTCATTTTAACTTATTGATAATCATTTCTGATAAGACAATTTATTATTATGTAAAATCTTCACTCAAATCTCTATCAAAATAATATTAATAATTTCTCCTTAAACTTAAACTGAACTTCAAATATTTATTCACTTAAAACTTATTTTAATACTTTGTAGACTTATAAGTAAGGCTGGGACTTTTGCATATTTGCATGTTTTTCTTGCTTGCAGTTATCACCATGAAACTTAAAAATGAGCACGAATTACACAATTACAAGACTAATGATAATATTAATTTGCATAAAAATGCATATTTTGGGAGTTTTTGCATAATATGACATATTTTATGGTTTTAACCTTTTCTGCATATTATACGATTTTTAAATAAAATGTCAAAAATCGTACCTTGGCCCCCCCCCCTTTGATTTTTATTAAAATAAAAAATTTTTAAAGGACTTAATCCAGCTTTTTCTTCAATATATTAAATAATAGAATTAAAAATACGGTTTTAATGTTTCTCCTTTTAAATAAACAAAATTTTTTTAAAAATTTTGGCGCAAAATTTTTTTGGCTCGAAAACTTTTTATATAAAAAAAATTCTCTCTCAAAACCGTTGAGTTTTTGAGACAATCTCAAAATATTGCGAAATTTTCGTGCATATTTTAGTTCATATTTTGCTATTTTTTCATGCATATTTTTCAATTTGTTGGTGCATAAAGTCCCAGCCTTACTTATCAGAAATTCTTTTAGGTAAATAAATGCAATTTTTCTTTCATTTATAAATCAAATAAAACAAGTTACAAAATTATAAAGCATACATTAGTTTTAGCAAACTCTTCACTAGAGTGAGTTTTAACTAGGGTGACGAAGTCCAATGGATTCCAAATCTAAACAGCTTAAAAAATCAAAGGAGAGATCAAATGAAAATTTTTCATAAGTTCTTATTTTGAGAAAAACTCAAAGGGGAGACCAAGCACTGTATTTATTAAAAATAGCCTAAAATCTGGATAGTCCAGATAAAATCTTGACGGTTGGTCGCCCTAGTTTTAACTGTATTTGATTTCAATATAAAGTCAGACACTGTAAAACATTTAAACTGTTCAAATTTGAAATCCTATATTTTAAACCTATTGTTTTAATGATTATAACTTGCGTTAACGTGCAATAAATTTTTATAAAGAACTACAATAAATAATGTTTAATATTAAATGGCTTTTATTAGAACTATTTAAATATTACCTACTTAATTAAAATTTTAGATAAATAATCCTAGATATTTTAATTAATCCTTTGTATTATTGAGTTATTTAAATTTTTTTAATGATTTTTTTCTTAGATATCTCGAATGCAAATTTCAATTAAAGATAAAAATGTATGCATTTGTCCGGTTTGTGCTAATAATCACCAAATAATAAATTCTTCTGAAAAAAGTTCAAAAATAAGTAATAATATTAATGTGAATAATAATACATATTCAGCTGCCATTAAAAATGATAAAAACAACAATCCAGAAAATAAGATGGTCTCGAGTCTGGTAATACCCATAGTTTCAAATCAGCAGACAATAAAAAAATTAAACTCATCAAATCAGACTTTAGATGGTTTAAATCAATATTCTAGTTATGGGGATGTAATTCTTGAACTTAAGCAAAAATTTTCTAATAATAATTTTTCAAAAACTATTATTATCTAAAAAATATTTTAAATCATTTGTTTAGAATAAATGCATTTTTTCTCACTTAATAGCTAGAGTTAATCATCTTATTATATAAACTATTATCTAATATAATATTAGACTATTTTATATAACAAAATATGGAAATCTTATAATAGAAGTACATTAATTTGGTACTGACTCATTTATTGCTTAAATCAGTGGTTTTAATTACTGTTGTTTCAGTTCCAACTTTTTATTTCAGTTTCATTTTCAGTTTTTGAGTTTGAGTTTCAGTTTTTAATTTCATTTTCACCTTTTGAAAAAACTAGCGGACAGACCTTCAATAAGCGGGCAAAAACATTTATTTTTTAATATTAAAATGTCTTTTAAGAAGTTAAAACGTGGAAATGATATACTTTATATGTATAATAATATCTTATCATAGGTTTTTATGCATTAAACTGGCGAATACATGAATTAGGTTGGAAAAATGACACACAGATAGACTTTATTTTACTAAATAAGTTTCAGTTTTTGAATTACAGTTTTAGTTTATGGAACACTAAAGTGTAAATCTAACATAACTGATAGTATTTATAAATTTTTTATTATAAATATTTTGGTTAATAAAAAAATTTGATTACATTCAAGACTGTAAGCTTAGGTCATCAAGGTTTATTAATTACATAATGATATGTATATTAATCATTAGATATGTTAATTTGACGGCTTATTTTATGATCAAACTCCACGAGGGCTCGTACACATAGTACAGAGTATGGGGTAGCGGCCAGCCAAAATCGTACAAAAGCGTACGCATAAGGGTATAAGATCAATGTACGTACATTATTTATACGGAAAAATTTATAACATTTCTAAAATCACTAAAATTAATTTTGTGACCGAATAAGATATAGTAGAAGTAGAAACAAATTATATAAATTCACATAATATTTATTTTATACAAAACTTAAAAATTAATTTATATATTAATAAAATGAGTTAAAACAATCTTATTCGAATATTATGGGGAGGGGGGGGGGGGAGGTAGAGCAAATTTTTACGTACGACATAGGGGGTTTATGAAAAAGTACACTGGCATACAGAGAGGGGATAGGGGTATGAAAATGGTCCAAAACCTCGTGCGTACTATGTGTACCATCCCCAAGGTAACTTTGTATTCATTTATTTAATCAAAGTTTATAAATGAATCTCAAAAGTAGTGTAATTTTAATTGAAAATGCAAATTTTCAAACTGTAATATAATCATTGAATTTGAATTTTAAAGTAAAGATAATTAAATGGAGAATTCATCAAATATTTATATGAAAGATAAAATTATCAAAAAAACTATGAGGCGCCAAACATCAAAGCTAAAATATGATTATATATGATAAGTTACACGTATAATATACGATGATCCGATACGATATACATCAGATTTATCTTTTACAATCCTACTCCTAACTTATTTTTTCAATGCGATCTATTTTAATTTAATCCCTGTGTTTCTTTTTTGGTGCATGTTGATTTTAAGCTATATGTGGGCAAAATATTTATTCTTTATGGTGAATATTTTAGTCAATATTCCTTAAAACTAAATTTTTTCAGTCCTTTTATAATATTTATTTAATTTTATTCCATCAATTATTTCTAATACATTTAATTTAATGGCAATTAAATGTTTAATTATTTAAACAGAAATTATACATAATTGCGAAAAATAATTATGTTAATCAAAGTCTTTCTCAATTGTTGACCAAAATTCTTTACCGCTTTTGCAGGTTGGATAAATCAATTGGGGTTTGAAATGATCTTTATCTTTTATCAGCCAATGCATACGACTATCACATTCCAATGGATTAGAATCTATTCTAATCTTATTTTCTTTATTCGCATATAAAATGGGAGCAAAAACCTTCTCATCCATATACGTAAAGTTATTATTATATAAATTAATATATAAAGGTCTTTTAGCGTTAACGAATGCGCCCACTTCTATACTCGTGTCGTTCAAGTGATTATTATACAAAAAAATAATTAGCAGTTTTTCAGAACTTTTTGAAAAATGAAATGCATGTACGGGAATATAATTAATTTGCTGATTAGCAAGACCTATATCTGTTAAACTATTTAAATAATAAAACGCATATCCCCTACAGAAGTAATCTTTGAAACATAATTATCATCATTATTAAAGTCAATGTAAGTTAAATTTGATTGCATGTCATTAATCGGTTCAAATGCGTGAGAAGGTATTGCATCCAATGTTGTAGTGTTAATAATTATCTCTTTAACGTTGATTAAAGAACTCAATGCTCTAAATAATTCGTGACTATATTGATGGCCATCCAGTAGTGATTTTCAAATTTGCAAATCTTCAATAGTGAATGTATTATATGAGGAAAAAGCATTTGAAGAGATTTTCTTTAAATTTGTGTCATTCAATACAATTACACGGAATGTAATGTCATGAAAGGTGTTTTCTTCTATTTCAGTGATCGCTGTGTTATTCAATGTAAAACTTTCAAAATCCTTATCCTTTTTATCCAAAGTGAGTGACATATTTTCAAATATTTGTCGCAGATTTATATTTTTGTCTCCACCGCATATAATTGCATTCGTGTCGCAAATACAGGGGTTTATAATTTCTTTTGGTGGACACTTTCCGCACAATATTTCGGCCGATAACCAAAATGTGATTAAAAATGTGGATTTTGTAAAAAAATATGATTAAAAAATATTTTATTAAATTTCTATTAGTAGTTAACTCACTTAATAGAATCATATTTTTTATATGTAATAAAAGCAAAAATTTATTATTTTATACTCTATTTAAGGTATTTTATCTAAAACTACGTTTAACTTTTAACTTTTTGCCTGTTATGTAAGCACAACCTTTAATTCCATGCATTAAGAAAGAAAATTACTTATAATAAGAACTTATAATAAAGAAAATTAAGAAATAAATTTTCAAACAGATGTTAATTTACATCCGTATTGATAACAAAATATTTATAATTTAATAATTACTCAATTGTTTATCAATAAATTCCTTTACGATAATTAGAAAAAGTATAAATAGGATGATCACACTTCTAGATTTTAGCCCAACTTTATAAATTTTAGGATATTTATAAAGATACCAAAAAAAATTCTCTTCCATTGCTTTTCTAAAATTAAAAAATTAATTATAAAGAATTTTTTGGTGCTTCCTGTGACTTTTTAAGCTATGCATAAATTTTACAGTTTTACGTAGCATTAGATATTGTCGGGAACATTATATAATAAGGTTTTATAAATTTACTTTAGTAACCAATGTATCCGTTATTTAAACTTGTGAACATAACTTTGAAATATGCCAAAACTTAATTGCATTTTAACTACGAATTTTTGCACTTCACTCCTCTTTTCATTCAAAATCAACGTCAATTTTAATAAATATTTAAAAGTCGAAATTTAGGCTTCCAACCAGGGTTACCACCTGTCCGGTTTTGCTATGTGTTGTCCGGGTGACAGACGAGAGTTCCGGCAGGACTATGCATGTCCGGTTTTGGACCAAAAACTCCATCAAATGCTGTGTTATAAATTATTTTAATCATAGAAATTTTCAATAAGTCTTTTTTTGTTAAAGATAATAAACAAATTATAAGGGCAGCAAAAATCTAATACTAAATATTCCTTCAAATTCAACCAATCATTTTGTCACAAAATTGGATTAAAAATGGTTGATTCAGAATTATAGAACTCGCATTATGTTCATTATTGAAAGATTCCTTTATTATCAATACAAATATTTTAAAAGTAAAAAACTTCTACATACACATAGGCGGATACGGTAACAAAACTTTATACTCGTTTGTTACACAATTAGGGTGACCAGGTCAAATTGATTTTAAAATTGGACAACTTAAAAAATCAAAGGGGGGAACAAAGGATAATTTTTTATAAATATTTATTTTAAAATAAAATCAAAGGGAAACCAAGCACTGGATTTGTTAAAAATAGCACAAAAACTGGATAGTCTAGGTTAAAACTGGACGTCTGGCTACCCTATAAACAACGCGAGTTAAAAATTTAGAAAAAAATTAAAGGGTCGACCTATGAGTTCATTGTCCGGTTTTGTCTTTGGCAAAAGGTGGTAGGTCTGCTTCCAACTTAGCATTTTACCTTAGCTACAGACTAGAGAAAACTTTTAAATGCTGAAGACTCAAGCGTAAAGCTGGAAAGTTGAACACAACTTCTGGTTGAGAAAATCCAAATTCGTATTTTTTTAGACACAAACTGGGATTTTGTATTTTTCAGATGTATATTATTAATATTTAAAGATTTTAGTTTATTAAATACTTCGATTTCGATCTCAAACACAATAATATTAAGCCGGTATAAGATCGAAATAAATATCTCTAAAAATTCGTTGGATATTGAGGTAGCCTTTTCTTATGTGAAAGTAACAATTATTACTAAAGAAGCAATAACTATTAACTATAATAAACACGCGATTGTATTTTTGATAAAATTAATTAATTTAAAAATTCATACGTTGAAAATGGCAAGAGCTAGAGGGTTGGAGCTTTCACTAAAATTAATTATAAATAAAGCTTTATTATATCCCTAAAGCTCAAGGTCATACAAGGTCAAAAATTTTAAACCACGCCTATCAAACTTAAAGAATACATTCCACTCTTGTTAATTAATAAGTTTATGAAAGAAATTTTACATTATCATTTTTATATACTGAGTTATGAATTTTTAAACATCAATTTCTTGACCAAAATTATTAATTTAAATAAGTATAAATTGTAAGCTAAAATTACTCGTGTTGTCACAAAAAAATTAACAGTTTTATATATATTAAAGCCTATTTAGTTGATGGCTAACTATTTTAATAACTCATTAGAGTATAATATTTGCAAACATATGATTTGCATTAAAAATATATAAATACCTTTATTGTGTTTGATAACAAATAAAATATTTATCTATTCGTGTTATCATTTAATAGTTGTTAAAAGAGAGACAATACATAGATTACAAAACAGGTTTTATTAAAAAAAACAGGCGATGCTATGTTATGCTGTAATAATTTATGTTCTAAACACATAACTACTATTGGGCGTAATTAAGTTCGGTTTAAATATTAATTTTGTTTATGTGCTATGCACTTAAAAATTATGGTGTTATTAAGTGAGTTAGTTATTAACAGAAATTGATTTAAAATAAATTTTTATTTTTATAGAATACATAATAATAATTGCGTTTTGGATATCACCTCAAATATTGTGCGGAAAATGTCCGAAACAAGAGGTTATAAACCCGTGTATTTGTGACCCTAAAGTAATAATATGCGGTGGCAATCAAAACATTAATTTAAGCCAAATATTCGAAAATATGTCACACACTTTAGAGAATAATGAAAAAGATTTTGATTTATTCACTCTCAATAACACAGCGATTACCGAAATAGAAGACAATACCTTTCATGACATTACATTCCGTATAATTGAATTACAAGACACAAAAAACCTAAAGAGAATCGCTTCCAATGCTTTTTCAACAAATAACACACAAACTATTGAAGAGTTTGTCCAATGGGGAGAATCAGTACTGGGTGGACATCAGTATAGCGGTGAATTATTTAAGGCATTGAGTACTTTAATTAATGTTAAATTTATAAAATTTAGCAAAACATTATTGGATTCAATACCTTCGCACGCATTTGAGGCGATTAATGGCACGCAATTAAGTGTCAATTTAATAGATTTTAACTTTGGTTTAAGTGATTCAAAAATAACTTCCGTAGGAAACTATGCTTTTTATTATTTGAATAATTTAACCGAAATTTATCTTCATTATCAACAAATCAATTATATTCCCGAAAATGCATTCGAATTTTCAAAACCGTCCGAAAATGAGCTGAAAATTTATTTGCATAATAATCAGTTGAACGACACCAGTATAGAAATGGGAGCTTTCGTTAACTCTAAAAGACCGCTATTTATTACTTTAGGTAATAATAACTTTACTTATTTGGATGAGAAAGTATTCGCTCCTATTTTACATTTAAATAAACAAAATTTAATTTACATAAATGGCAATCCATTGGAATGCGATTGTCGTATGCTTTGGTTGAGAAAAGATGAGCAAAATTTAAAAAATCAATTGCAATATGTTTACTGTAAAAATGATAAACAATTTTGGGAATTAACTGAGAAAGACTTTGATAAATGCAATAATTAGTTTACTTACTTATAATTTATTTTAAAAATTTAATTTAAATGTTAAAAACTATATTCTCGATATTTATACGATGCCATAAATTCTGATACCAATCGTTTCATGTCATACATCAAATTGAAGATAAAGAATGAAATTTTTTTCGCTATATAATTGAATTCGAATGAAAAATAGATTATTCATAATTTATTTATGATTAATGTAGACTTTTGGAAAAATAAAGTCCAAGTGCATATCAACGGAGTGTCATCTAATGCATTTGTTTACAAACAATCAAATTTTGACAGGTGTAAAACCATTAATTATGGCTAAAAAATAAAGGTTAGTTATTACAAAATAAATATCCCTTTATGACCTTTATGTATGACAAAATCTACTTAAGGTCGTAGAGTTATTGTTTTTTTACATGAATTATACCTGTCTGGTGCATATGAGCAGAAACGAAAATAGGTAACTTTTCTTCAATTGAAAAATTGATTTGAAGGATGTTTTCTCGTTGCTATGGGGACTTCATTGATAATAAAGTAATCTTGCAATAATATAGAAAATGAAGCAATGATAATTACAACAATGGACTAAGCTTTCAATAATATAGAAAATGAAATACTTTCAACTATGAAATTTGTAACAATGAAGTATCATTCATTAATATAGAAAAAGAAAAATATACAACAATAAAACCTGCAACTATGAACTAAGATTGAATAATATATGAAATATATAATACAGTAAACAACAAATCTAAAACACAGTAAACAAGCCTGTCATGCTTTCTAATAACTAGACTTTTAATAATATGGTTTAACCAAGACTTTCATGTTCTAATAATGAATAAAATATTAGAATGCGTTAATAATGTTAAACTTTTCAACTCTTAATTAAAGGGCTTAATAATATAGAAAATCGAAAATATACAAGAATAAGGTTCACTGTTGTATTATAGTATACAAGAGTTCAATAACATAAAAAATTAATAACGATTAGGCTTTTAATAATATATAAATTGTAAATGCCTCCTTCCTAATATCCCTAATTCAATCCTTGAATGCTTTCCTCCCCTGCTCCGTCCCTTTCCTGCTATCATTCATTTTTACTTTCTCCATACCTTTCATTCCCTCCCTTTCTCTCCCTTCCATTCAATCCCTCACTTTCTCTTTTTATTGTTTCTCGTGTCAGTTATATAATTCTGAATGAGCCTTGTTTTACATAATTAAACGATTTAACATTGAATGCCATTCTTGTTAAAGATTTTATTATTCATTAGAAATTTCAGTTTTTTCTAATCCCGTCATATAAAATGTTTATCCAGAAACTTAAGAAAACGTCTCAAATTGAAACTCTCAGTGCTTGGTTCTACATTTATACAAAAAACAGCATTTCTGTGACAGAAAATATTTTTCATTCTATAATATTGGGTTTTAATTTTGTGAATTTTAACCAAAAAAAATTGAATTTCAAGGAAAGCAAAATGGCTCTTTTCAAATTCTAATTTTCGAGAATTTTTTTATTGGGAATTAAGTCAAAATTTATTTACAGTGGGCTAATAAGCCAAAATTTGTCTAATTCATCTCAGTATATTAACCAGAATATCGGGGATTATTGTAAGAAAGGATTAATGTTTTTTGACGTGTGCTTTTGTACAGTAGATTTAAATAAGGGCTCTCGGATGCTAAAATCAATCGTATTTTTCTATTAAAGCTTGCTCAGTTGAACCTAGTATTACCACTCTCAACTTTCAAGCATTCCGGGAATTCACTAACCACCCTTGGCGTGAGCGATCTAAAAAATATCTAAAAATGTTAAAAACTATAAATCACGGGATTTCCTCGAATAATTTCAACGTTTTGTTGTAAAGTCAGGGAAATATCAAACACAGACCTGTCACACTATGAGTTACTACTGTAGCGCACACGATAATACAATGGAGATTTAATACTACAGTATAAGGATGCCACAGCTCCCTCGAGTGAAAGCCGGAGAAAGGCATTATATCTTGAATTTCCCTTAAAATCAAAGGGGGGGATCAAGGTATACATCTCAGCTGGAAACTGGTAAACCCCACTAAAAGCTGGAGATGTGGCATCCCTACTATAGTAACACCAGCCGTATCTGACGCTTATTTTCAACAGAGCAGTGACATGTTTATAAACAAATCACGTTTTGATAGGCAAATGTAATGACCATTAATTATGACTAAGAAATACAGGCTTTTTATCACAAAATAAGTACCCCCTAAATATCTGATTTCAATATTAATTAATTACTGCCCTTTATCACGTATATCTGTGAGAAACTCTCTCGGGGTCAGGAAAGTTTATTATTAATCATATCTTATCACTATCCTGTCACTACATTGATTTTCAGTAATGATGAATATTAAGCATTTATTTATTTTGCTTTCCTTGTTTTTAAAAATCGTTTTCAATAACAATATTAATGCGACGTTTGAAGTGATAAACATGTTATTGAGAGGCATTAATTACAAGCCTTCAACTTGAAACATAATCTCTGTCTATTATGTGAATATTAGTTAACTAACTAAGTTAAAGTTAAAAATTTTTGTAACTGTTTTACTGCGCCTATAAATGATGAATTTTTCAAAAATAGCATAATAATACAACACCTAGTACCAGTGCCGTAGCCAGGATTTTCAGTCTGGGGGCCAGACATAGAAAATATCCAGTATTTGATCCATTTTTTGAATGCTCACAGATCTACACTTAAATGTTTACAAATCTTTGGGGGAAGGCCAGGTCCCCTTTGCCCATAGCTGGCTACGGCTGTGCCTAGTACCAAAATGTTATTTTCTGTTCCAGGAAAATCTAATCGTGTAATAAAATATTGTAAAACATGATTGAAACATAAGAAGTTGAAATGTTAATTAGTAATAGCATTTAGTGGTCATGAGTATTATTATTGAGTACTAATGAGTACTAATGTGTATTATTTTTAAAATTGATACCGAATTTAACCTATGAATATAATATTGATATCTCAGCTTAAAGTAATGATTGACTAATATGTCTTAAGTTATTATTGAAAAGCAGTTATAGGTTTCTTTACTCTCTTTATTTAAAATTATAGGAAAGTGCTCTTTTCAAAAAAACTCATTCATATGTTGATCAAAAAGTTGATATCTAATGAGTGATCAACTTATACAGGTTTTACTGTAATACATCAATTCAGAATGTTTTCTCAAAATTCTCAAAAATGACTGTTTTTCACTCCCAAAAGTCCCATCTCTACTAATTATAAAATTATATTTACAGTATTTACTGTATGTGTTTAAAGTATTAAAACCCTTGAAACCTATTCTCAGAAATAAAAAGATTAATCAATTGGGTATTATTTATAAACAAGGTAACATATATTGGTGATTCTTACTCTTTTTTATGTTCTTATTGTTTATATGAAGGCAAATACTTTATTAGACATGTTTCCAATCCTTAGTTGTCAAGTAATAGTGACTCACCTGTGATTTTGTTTTAGGTATAAATGCAGGCGCACCCGACAATCTCGGAATATAATTGAGAAATAAAATAAGTTTTATGAAAGCTCTTGAAATTATTATCAGATCTATTAATTTAAAAATATTTTTAATTAAATATGTACTCAAGAGAAGTAAATTTAGTTATATTCTGCCTTATTTTAAGTGAGTAAAGCATTAGTTGAACTGTTGATAAACAAGTTATGATTATTATTGCAAGGTTTATGTTAACTTGTTTTAATCAAACAGTTCAATTATAAATAAACATTTAATATCAAATATAAATAATTCAATTTAAGAACACTATTTAGGTCAAGTCTACATCGTTTTTGCCAGAAGTAAGTACTACTTATAGTTAGATTAACAATAATAATAAATATTAGTTATGACTAAATATAATTTTTAAAATAAATTATATAAATATATTTCTGATTTATATTTTAAGGACTCCAATAACATAAATAAAGCGTGTCATAAGTACTGCTGAGCATAATTAGCCTCTGGACCTCTAGGACCCGGACCTGGACTCGGACCTGAGGTCCGAGGTCCGGGTCTGAGGTTAAATTCATGAACCTCCATAT
>JAQGCH010001335.1:0-16162 GCA_034699485.1 Nanhermannia elegantula | reverse complement strand
CCTCCTATACGCAAGCTTTTGGCTAACTCCTGCATTTGACTGCATACGTACTATGTGTATCACCCCTAATAGTTTTAAGAGAGACCCTATTATTGAAATTAAGTGGGACTTACGTAGTGTACATTTTGCTGAGCATAATAAACCTCTGGACCTCATGTTCAGACTTAAGCTTATGAGTAAAAGCACAGCTCAAGGGTTTTTTTAACACAAGCTAAGCTCAGATAAGGTGAGTTTCGAGCAAAGCTCAGGTTTTTTGACCAAATGTCATCTATAATTACAAGAAAAGTGCGCAATAGAGTAACTGCAATTTGAGAATATTGTTTACGTTTAAACATATCAAATAGTTTTATATACAGAGTAGAGGTTCGAGCTTCCAAGGTTTGGGTTTGAGATAATTAGGGTTCAGAAACTCGAGGTTCGGGTAGAGGTTCGAGCACAAACCTCTGGAACCCGAACCTGTCTGTAGTACTTATTCAATATAAAATTCTCAATATCTAAAACAGTTAAGCCTCAAACAGAACACCTATCAAACGGTCAAATTCTAGCACTAAATCTCAATTTGGCCAGTTTTATAATTTTTTTATGGCGAGATTTTATTTTTTTAATCATGTGTACGGCCACTTATCTGAGTTATCTAAGTGTTACCAGATTCTATACTCTTTAAAAAACACAAATAAATCTCAAAATAATTAAAGATGTCTTATAGAAAACCAATAATTTATTTAAATGTTATGAAAGTTGAATTGATTTGAAACCAACAGTTTTCCGAAACATAAACTGCTAAATGGTTGAAAATTTGACCTAAACTTACCTTAAAATGAATGAAAAAGAGACATTTAGAATATGTGAGCGTCCAAATGATAAGTTAGAGCCAAAATAAAATAGAAATGATTGTCAATAATGAACTAACTGTACAAATAGGAGTTAAAAATAATGTACAAAAGTATTAATATTAATGATAATGATAATAAGGGATAATTTAATATTAAATTGCAGTTAAAACTCTTCCAAGAAATAAAGTGTACTCAACAGAATTGATGTTCAATTAATCAGTACAACAATTTCTCAAATTATTAGAACAGATATATTACTTGTCAATAATTGAGCCACAGTTAAGTCATGAGCCTATACTTAATCACCTGTAATAACACAATCTTTAAAATAAGTCAATGAACTCTATATGAAAGTTGCAAATGTTGCTGAAATCAAATTTATTTTCAGATTATTATACTGTATATAAATATTAAGGCAAAAGAGAAGATTCGAAATCTACTAAAAAATACTTTGTAGGACAAACTGGAATTATTTGATTGACTCAACAAATTTGCTTCGATTAAATAGAAGTTCATTGAAATTAAATAATAAAAGTGCCTCAAGTTTTTGATCACATTTTTGGAATGATATTTCATTTGATTATACTTTGAGAAAATATATTTCTTAAATCTCCTTAAATATTATGAACCAAAACAGTCGTTAAAATTTGTTCAAAGACAAAACCGATGTTACATTCAAAATGAAATAGTGGCACAACATTTCAGGCAATCACTTAAATAAACGAATTATTGGCTCTTTTAATTAAATCAGTGGCTCTTATAGTAACCTATTTTCGTTTGCAAAAAGATTCAGTAATGAATTGCAGTCAACGAGAGATAAATTCCTAAAATTTAGATATCGGGCCACTCAATGAAATTTAAAGTTTGTTTTGTTGCATAACTATATTTACATTCCATAGAAATGATGAAACACTAATTGTAAGCACGATTTAGAAGTGCAAATGTTGAATGAGATATAGTTTTTCTTTCAATCTATCAATTTCTTCATAATAATAGTAATAATAATAATATTAATAATTATTAAAACAAATAACAGTTCCAAATGTCTAACCAAAAGACAGTCACAGATTTGTGTTGATCTATGATTAAAATTCACTGTAAATCTTTGATTGTTGTCATAATTACTACATAATAGTTATGTCTATTATTAATATACACAAAACTGATCAGCGATTCACTTGAAAGTCGAACAAATGATGAGAAGCGAACACATGATAGTTATGAGTGAAGATCAAAAATAAACGAAAAGTCCATAAGACAAATGGCCTGTCAGTAAGCAATGATTTAGATTTCTTTCTTCTCATCTGTATATTATGTTAAAAGTCTTCATCTTCTGCACCATTAAAATAATATCGTTTTAAGTTTCAAATAATTATAAAGTCAAGAAATAATATTAATACTAATACTAATTAATTAAATAAATGGTAATCTCCTACTAAAAAGTTTGTATATTAATCAAAGAGCTCTTCAGATTGATTCCATTGATGGCCGTCGTCGAGTCATAATTTTAGTTCATTAGCTATTTTTGAAGCTATATTCTTAAAACCAATAGAAGTGCCAGAAATACGCTTAAACCTGACGCCATTGAGTGAGAGTCGGGGCAATTTGCAGACTTCGATCTCCCACTGGACCAAAGAGTCGGTGTTGGGGTCGCCGTGAACGCAAAGCAAGAGGAACTTTTCCCTCTGCTCATAGTCACAGTTATTCTTATCTAAAACTTTACGTATTTCTTGCATTATTTCGTTTGGATCTCGCGATGAAGTGGTTTTCATACTCCAAGTGAACCTTAGAGATCTTGGTTTTGTTGAATCGTCGTTCATAGTTCTGTAATAATGATCATTATTATCAATTTTTGTAAGTTCAATAATAAGTTATGAGGTTATAAGTGAGTTACTAATAATTGATAGAATAATATCAAACCTTTTGCTAAATTTTGAGGACAATTTGCTAAAGAAAGACTGTCTCGACATTCCAGACGTGTCTTGACTCGTGAGTGGAACAGCTCCGGGACCGTTGAAAGCTGAGGGCTGTCTGCGTTCGCGTGTTTGGCCGCTATGAAATGTGCTCCGGTTGACAGTTCCGCGCGGGAACGCACGGTTCACTACAGGCAATGGTGATATTGCGGTGCCTTTTGTTGTCGAAGAACTATATTCGACATTAAAAGAGTGGTTAAGATTAAAATGAGTGGAACACAAAATAATTATAAAAAGAACAGTAAATAAAAAGTAAATATCTATTAATTAAACATAAAATAAAAGAAATAACAAACTAAAAGAGAGACAAAGATGTTTGAAAGCCAAACCTGGGACGGCTCGTGTCACCAGTGCTGTCGGGACGCAAGTCACTGGCATTACGTCCTGCGACAGACATTGACGCTGACTTAGTGTGACCCTTAGGTCTCAGAGAGGAAACGGTCGATGTACTAGAATTGGTACTATCTTCTGAAGCATTGTTACTAAAGTTAAGATAAAGACAAATACATGCAATAGTTGACAATAGAAGAAACAGCAGAAGACAGTGCAAATAGAATGAGTGATCAATTCATGCGACACAAAAAAAACAATTAATGGTTAGTAATGTTACCAATAGATAAAGTGTAGAAAGTATGCAAAACAAAGACTACAATACCTTGCATTGTCATTCATAGAGGCCTTTTCAGTGGATGCACTTTTTTCATTATTATAATTATAAGTATTTCTTCTCGGAATACCGCTAAATGTGTTCTTCAATACGGCCGCAGATATGGGCGAAACGGTTGGCTTTTGCCTCAAAGATCCCATTCCCATAGCACTTATTTTTGAAGGACTAAGTACTTGAGCTGCTGAAGAACCGCTAGAATCCAAAGCACCGACTGCCCCGACGGGAGATTTAATAGATCGCGTGGTAGTAACTGACGGAGAGGGCGGTCCATTAGAATTGTTTGCTGAGTCTTTCACAGAGTTAACGTCTAACGTGTTTTGTCGTTTATATGTAGTGGTGGCGGGTGTTGTAGAGCCAGCGCTAGTGTTTGTTGCATTTTGATTGGCATTATCCCCGCCGTGACTAAATCTGCGCGGTTTCGCTGTCGCAGAAACACTTCTTTGCACTTTTACATGAGATGGTGATTGACTATTAGTAATATCTGCGTTGGCGCGTATACCACGCAATGAGAGGCTTGAGCTCGAACGTGAGTCACACGACTCATTCTGTACACATTTTTAAAATTAATTTATTAACTTAAACAAAATAATCGAGAATATAGTGTATTATACCTCTGTTGTGCGTTTTCCTAAAAGTAAATAATTAGCCATAATATCATCGTATTTCCTATTCCTAAGCGATTCTTCGATTTCATCTCTTCCGTAACCCATTGATGTCAAGTTATCAATTCGTCTTTGGTCACTCAAATCAGATTCTGGTTCGATATAAGGTTTGAGTTCGTCGTCTTCATAACTAATGTTCATCCACTTGTCTTTCATTATATTCTAATTTTGAATAAATATAAAAATTTAATATAAAATCTTAGAATCATGAGAGCAACCAAATCATACCTCCAATGAGGCTCTCTTTGCAGGGTTGAGAACCAAAAACTTTTTCAACAAATTTTCGCAATCAGTGGACATATAGAAAGGTATTCTATATTTTCCTCGAAGTACTCTTTCTCGAAGTTCTTTCAGGTTTGCGCCGTCGAAAGGCAATGAACCGCTGACTAGTGTATACAGTATGACACCTAAACTCCAAACTAAATCCAAACAAATTCATTAATTGTAAAGAAAATATTTCAAATTCAACAAAATAGTTGAGGCTTACCGTCAACTTCCGGTCCGTCATATTTTTTCCCTAAAAAGAATGAAAACAGAAATAGAAATTATTTAAAAATACTTTTAAAGCATAGTAAATACAAACCTTGAAACAGTTCTGGAGCCGCATAGGGAGGACTCCCGCAAAAGGTGTCCAACTTCTGTCCGGGAACGAACTCATTACTGAAACCAAAGTCAGCGATTTTAATATTCATTTCTCCGTCAAGTAATAGATTCTCAGCTTTAAGATCTCTGTGAATAATCCTTTTTTGGTGGCAATACTGAACAGCGGATACAATTTGTCTGAACTTAGCTCTGGCCTCTTTCTCTTTCATGCGTCCGTGCGCTACCAGATAGTCAAAGACTTCGCCACCGCTCGCATATTCCATAACAAGATATAATGTCTTTTCAGTTTCAATAACTTGATAGAGTTTTACTATGTTTGGGTGGTCTAACATTTTCATAATCCTTACTTCCCTAAAAAGCTGTAAAACAAAGTACAGTTGAATAAATAATTGTATGAATAAATATATCGCCTCTTTATTCCAATTTATAGGACACGCATAACCATTAAATATCTGGTATTTAAGTCTTTTGTTAATCAAAACTAACTCAACCAAAAGGTGGCCTTTGTTTAGTGCATTATATAATGCAATGCATTATACTGTATATAATACTAATCTATTGAAATGCTATATAAACTCTTATTTGCATTTAAATAATTAATTGACTTTACTTTAGTTATACAGCAATTCATAAGATATAGAAATAAAAATCATAAGTGAATAGTTTGAAAATAAGCAGTAATTTTTGGACATTAATCAAATTTTTTATTTTTCATTAAAAAATTTAAAAAATAAAATAAAATCCAGAATTTGATAAAAAGCAATAAATCGTTTAATGACAGATCCTATAAAACTACTAAAAGCACTCGCTTTTAGATAAATTATTGATAATTTATGGGTATTTGGTATGCAATTGAGTCAATTTTGATAAATTTGATGCAAACTTTGAATAAAATTTAAATTTTATGAATACGAGTCTATTGAACCAACTGTTCGACCAAAGACTGTTCGCACATTAATGGTCGGACTCGAATTGGGTAAAATCGTGATCACTATTCCTAACATTGGTTTGCATTTATGTATATAATTAATGGTAAATAATAGTGTAATTATATTATCACAGTTTGTGAGGTCGGCGGCGGTGGGATTCAACCCTTTAGGAGGCATTACTTTTATAACAATTAGGGATTTAAATTTGTTGTCGACGGCAATGATAGGAAAACATTTTTTGATTTAAAACTTCGCGCTTTTATCTCAAAGATAAAACTTAATGTAAACTTAATATTAAAAAAGCGATAAAATCTATGTAAACAAATATACCGAAGATGTTTATAAATTAGATGTAAAATAATATTTATTTACATAAAACTCATCGAAAAGCGAGTGCTTTGTGTACTGAAAAGTGAAGTGAGAGAGAAATGAATACCTTTTGAAGACTGGATGGGTTTAACTGTGTTTTGTCTATTATTTTGATGGCAACCTCTTTACCGGTCGGCAAATGCTTTGCTAACTTCACTTTTGCGAAATTGCCTTTTCCTATAGTCTTCAGCAAACGATACCGACCTATGTGCGGCTCTTCTGAGGTTCGGTTACGTCCTGTCGTCGTTCGGATTGGATTTATTTGAATCGTGTCTTCATTCTGTTGGAGACAAATAATTGCAATTGTAATCAATTAGTATTACAATCATTTGAAATGCGTTAACAATTAGAAGCATTTGTAATGTAATCGAAAATTAGTTCACAAGAAATATGTTATTAATAGACATAAATGTACTAAAAAGTGGGCATTCAGTCAATAAGACATAAATGAATGCCTGAAATGCAAAGTCATTGATATCATATTTTATAAACTGATGAAAACATTCAAGTATTTAGTGTTTAAGCACATAAACGATTGAACGAAATGAGAAATCATTACCAAATAATTGCTTTGTAATCATTTGGTTATTACTAATGCTATTAATGTATTGTCAGATGTGTTAGAAATTCAAAATACATTACAATATATATTAATAGAAATGCATAGAAATTATGGTAAACCTGATCCGTAGCAACAGATTCATGAACTGTTTGAAGCGGTGTTCGGACACTGGCGGCCATGCCTTCGATCGATTGGTTTCAATGCAATCAACTCTTAATACAACATATCTATGAAAACATTAATTAATTAACAATTAATTGTAAATCAAAATAAGAGAATCGAATTCGAGTCTGCACTCAATCTGAGTGAACATACACTCGAACACTCACATAATTAGCAAATAATTAATTCTTTAGCAAAGAGTGGTTTTGAAAGACTTGCGGTTTATTGATATCAATAATAGTATTGTTTTGAGAAACAATCACTTTTTGAATAAACAAAATATAACGAAATGCAAAACTAGTCGTCAATAAACCGAATCAATGACCCAAAGAATGACAGCGAATGACAACGAATCCAATCAATCGAATGCTGTTCTGAGAGCTCAACAAAACGCTGAGAAATAAACTCAAAAAAAGTCTATCTTTTAATGCTTTCAAATTCGACATCAAATGCATTCAAACTTTATTAATATTTTAATTGTTATTAATTTTCTAAACTTATTATTTATTAATTGATTTTATTTTGGTTTAAAAGCACATAAATATTGAACGCAATCATTGATTAATTATTTGATTGATTCGAAGCACAAATAGTAATAATAATAATAATACTAATAATAATAGTGACGGATGTAATAGACTATTAGTAACTGAGAATCACCTGAAAGAATGGGTACAAAAACACACTTCTATTCTATAATATAAAAGCTTTTTATTATAGAAAAAGCCAAAGACATAGCATTCAGAGAAAATGTCTGAATCTATAATCAAAAATGTCTGTACAAAGTGGTAGAGCTCTCAACCGGTGTTCACTTCTGTACCCAATAATTGCAATCAATTATTTATTTTTTCAAGTTTTTCTAAATTCTTAGCTTTAAAACCAATTTTTTTGTATTTAAAAGCTATTAAACTAATGTTTTATAGGAGTTTATAATGAAAATAGTTATTTAAATGTAATTTTGGTGAAATATAAAAAGATATCGGTTTTGATATCTACTATCGCTGGTATAGAAGTGTTGCGCATGTGTTTCACATAGAAGTTGAACTAAAGCTAAAACATAACTAAAGTTTTTTGAGTTCATTCTCATTGTGAGCTCTTTTAAACTTAAATACAATTGAATGAGTCATATGAGTCATCAGTGACTTAATCATTAAGAAATAGCCTAAAGGGAGGCAATTGAAGAACAGGTGCAAACACTGGTTTAAATGCATTCAAACATATATTAGTAATACTTTAGCGTAATATTAAATATAATAAACAAAAAGTAATTTAAATGCCAAATGAGTTAATCTGTTTTCATATTAAGGGCTTTACAACAAATTGATTGACTCATTGGCTGACACAACTGTCACACAAATAGACAAATAGTTTGCATTTCATTTACACTGCATTCAAAAACTAAATTAAATGTATAGAAAAGTTAATATTATATGTTATGCGATATATAATCAAATATAGTAAACAATATATTCAATGAAAACTAAAAATTAATGGAAGGGTGAATTGAGGCTAAATATGAGTCTAAATGGTATAATACGTATAATATGTAAGCTATAGGTAAAGGCAGGGCTACTGTTCAATAGCAGTTCAATAGCTGTTCAATAACTGTTCAATAGCTGTTCAATAGCAGTAATAATTACTAATAACTCAATATTATGTCGAAATAGTAATGCATTCATATTAATTAGGTTTCAATTAATCAAAGAGGAAATTGCAAAATATGTGAAACTTGAATGCAGTTTAGGATACCTTACATTTTTCACATCATTCATAATTATTTTTGGCAATTGGGTCGACCTTTACGACAGCGACACTTAAAAACCTTCAAATAGAGTATAATTCTGAGAAAACAATTTTAATTTGTCTCAAATGAAACGCTTTACATAATGTATGCGAAGACGAGTTATCAATTCTACGCCAAACAGATTGAAAAAAAGTAAATTTATTCAAATCAAGAACTTAATCAATACAGGAATTAACAGATCTTAAAACATATTCAAAAGATTACAATTTTCAATATTTTATCATAAGATTTGCTGAAGTCTTGAATTATAAGTTATGTAACCAATAGTAACAATACTGTACTGTACGAAGAGTTAAATATTTAGCAATAATTATCCGTAAACTGAGACATATTCTAAATAAGAGTTTGCATTTACAATAATAGCAGATAGAGATAGAAAGAGAGACAAAAAAAAACAAAATGTTCGCAGTTATTGTCAGTTAAGCTGATGTTTTGAAAAGTAGAGAAAGTTGGTCTATTGAAAGTTCGTCTATTTATAGATATTTAGATCAAAAATTATTAAAAGCTACACATATTGTTATATTTATATATTTATAATAAGTGTAAACTATCTTATACTACATCTACAAGTACTGTATCATTTGCATCACCAAAACTGTAATAAGTGAGGACTCAAAACAATTTATACAATCTCAAGGACCTAATGAGTAGAGATTAAGGATTAATACAAGTTTTCATTATAAAAGCTTTCCAACAAAATTGCATTAAACAAATATAATAAAGAATTACAATAAAATCAAATATATAACTAACTTAAACAATGCTTTACAGACAGATTATAGAGTTTAGTGCTTATCCCGCAAAAAATAAATACCAATTCAATGTACAGTAATTAAACTTAAACGCTTGAAGATTAGATGTTTCTGTACCAGAATTGATACCATTATAGACTATTAAGTGATATAAAATACATGCGATGAGTTGTGATTATTATGACTTAAATTTTAAACGGATAACACATATAAATGAGTAGAATTACAATTCCAATAAGTGTCTTAATTGTTGTTACTTTATTTCAATATTTGTATGGTTTCGAAACTTTTAGGCATAACTGGTTTACTTGTATTCGACTTAATTATCTTTTTCTTTTTTCGCTGGAAACGGAATTTTAGCTCTCACTCTATGGAAGAGAAAAACAATTAATATATTGATAAGAAAACTATATTTTAATTGAGATGAGTTTAAATGTCATACTTCGATGTTATTTCATGGATTTGAGTGGAGGCAAGATTTAAATAGTGATCGACTTGGGACTTATTCATCTCATAGACTTTTGGCAGAGAAAATAGCGCCAAATAAGCCAATATAATAAGCGTCAGACCATTAAACCACGAACCGATGTACGTCAAACACCAGAATAGGACTACGAACTGAAAGTTTACATTTTAATTGGTTTGTAATGGTTAACAATTTGAAAGAAGAGACTAATAATTAATCTAATGATTACTTTAAGAGAATCAATGATGTCTTCAACGAGGAAAACACTTCTCAGTTTATTAATAGTGCAGTTAAAGTGCGTGAGTATCGAATCGGCGATTTGATGAATGCGTTCATTAGAAGGTGTGATCTCGACCTCCAAGTATTCCCTTTAAATATAAAACATATTATTAAGAAAATGGTTAAAAACGCATTATAACTATGATTTGGCATTTGCCTCAGTGAATACTCACTTGAAAGGATGTCCTTCATTGGTCTTCTGCACGGCTTGTAATATATTTTTATAAATCCTGAAAGAAAGTGTGACTGAGAGGGCGGCGAGTGATGCATAAGCTATCACTGATATTATCGAGAAAAAGGTCAGAGAAATAAGAATAACGAGTCCAGAGCCGAAAACGATACCACTATTCTTTGGATTTCGCCAATAAATTAATTCAGCGACTATTAAAAGAAATCATTATTATTATAAATATTTACCTATAAAAGTAGAACTAAATTATTGTTAATTTCTGTTTAGTATTTAATACATTTCATATTAGAAAAGCCTCTCATGAATAAGTTATGATGAGATGAGTCTTATTTTTCAAAGCTATCATCGAATTTTAGATTCAATGCTAACTATCTTTATATCAACTGACGAGCAAAAAATGTTATTTAGTTGTTTCAAAATATATTTATTATTTCAAATATAAAATAATCTCAAATTCGGTTATTATTTTATTGTTCAACATACAGTTGATGTACAGTTGTAATACTTAAAATTATTTAATTTCACGCTATGTTACGAGGGAGTCCGGACTTATGGCCTAACTGTACAGTGTAGTATAGTCTCTGGATTGAGAACGAAATAAGTGTATAGCTATAGCACTGTTCACAACCAAAACAAACCAAATATCGATCGGTAAGAATTGAGTCAATAGATGAAGTCCATCACAACTGCTATAGTATAAGCACTTTTTTCTATACTTCAAATTTAAAAACTCCTATCTTTGATATCTTTCTTATCGCTAAATTTAAATTTTCCAATAATAGAATATCAATAAAAAGATCACTGAGTCTATGCACTCAACTTATTTACAATTCAAATAACTGATCAAATAAGGTCTCAAATATACAAATTATTATTATAAATATAAAATAATAAAGCATTGTGTATATGATTTCATATGATATGAGTCAGAAAATTGTATATAAATTGTTTGAATGTATAACAGTGAATGACTGTAAAGGGCTGAGCCCTTATTTAATGATTAAAGTAACAAAAAAAAATATTGCAATTAAGCCAGAGTTCAATAATTGTCTGAATGCTAATGAATTAACATTTCAAAAATGAGACATATATTTAAATACTATGTATAATAATAAAAATTTGAAGCACTTTTATATTTGAGAAAATTTATTACTGAATTGAACTTTTAATGAAATGCAACAAAAAAGCATTTTCTGATATTTGTTTAAGGATTTAGGATATATTCACTTTTTTTTAATTTTTTAAGATATTTAATTAAAAAAATAATAAAATTAAAAAAAATGTTAAATAATGAAATATTACTAAAAATTGCATTTAATGAAAGTGAACGAAAGCTTCAAATGAATGGAAAACCACTACTTCTTCATAATGTTACAGTCATTGCTATATAAGTGTATTGATATGTATACTGAACTGCATATTAGCATTTGAGAGCCTGTTAGTAACAAAATTTTTTCAGCTTTCACAACAGATAATTGTATTGAAAAAAACTGACTAAAGAAAAAATAAAAGAAAGTCATGGATGCGAATCAGCTAATGATAGGCTTATAATAAAAAATTCACCTAACAGTTCATAGAATGGATTGTATAAAACAAAAATACAAACGCAAGGCTACGAAAGGCATACATTCAACACTGCTTAGGTTACCTTTAGTGGCGATAACATTATACCATCTATTGTCCGCTTTTAATGTCACAGAATCTGCTTCCATTTATCAATTCTTCGTCACACAAATGCACAAAATTAATAACTAATCAATAGGTGTATTGATTTGATATTAGACAGAGTCTAACCATTGAATGAGGATAAGTATGATTTAATTAATAGATTCAATGATTATAAACGCAGCAAAACTTGCTGTACGAGGAAAGCAAAGCAAAGCAAAGCTATAGCAGAGAAGAGCCACTCAAAAATCGAAACCCTATGTGAAACGCGCGAATTGGCAGAAATAGAGGAAGAGCTCAACAATAATACAAACGGGAGACGACGCATACACTACCTCTAGTGAGGATCAGCTGTGCTTTCAATAGCTTTCAATGCTGTCCATAGTGTACTGTAATGAGTGACAAACTACGGTCTTCACGCGTATGATATGACATAATTGGACTTATTTTATAGCTTTCAAAAAGAAAAACGAAGACAAGTCAGCAATAATTGTTATATTCAACAACTCATGCTTTCTTTCAAATTCAATTTTAACACTAATATCATAAATGTTAAGAAAAATAAAAACATTTTTGTCCAAACATTTCTGTATTTTATGGCTAAATAATGAAATGCTTGCTATTTATATAACTTATGATTCAATGAATAAAGTATTAAATGTCGGTAACATTAAAATGATTCAAATATAACAAAAAGCCCATATTGTGTTTCATTTATGCCAATCGATCGATTAGTTCAATGAAATTAAATTTCATTTTCTGTCTATTTTGAAAAAGTTTTTAAATATCAAGGTTTATGAGCTATAATAATAATGAAAATCCAAATGTAGTTCAAACTGATTGTTTGACAAATGAAACGCACAATTATTTTCCAGTGAAGTAGAAATACTTAACATATTTTACAAAATATACATACTGTATGACATGTGTATATGTTTTGTTTTTGCAATAATTTATTTAATGATAAGCTCAACTCCTGACCAATAATCAGATTAAATATTTTATTGGTCTGGAAATTGCGATGAAAGTAGTGTTCAGTTTGGTCGGAGTTAACAAATTGTTTTGCAACACATGCTATGCTATAAAGATATAAAGATAAGCGCTTTATAAATAGCAAAAAAAATTGCATTCACGTGCGCTCAAGAGGTGATGAACTAGACTGAGAACTTTGGCCGCATATAAATCGCAGTCATCAGAGTCAGCATTTCATGCGATAGAGACGATTGTGAGCGAGTTTAAAGTGCAGTTTAATATAAATCCGTCGCAGAATACTTTTCCTAAGCTTACAATAGATTAGAAATGAATTAAATTGATATACATTTATATCTGTTGACTCATTTACTTAAGACTCATCTCATCATAACATAGGTTATTAGAGTTATTTATGATAAAGCGATAGAGAGAAGAACTTAGAAAAAGTTTAGTTTATTTTTAGACTTAAAGCGAATAAAGTTAGCAATCTCTTACCCATAGGATTCAACTGTTTGGGGTTAAACCATTCACCTAAATATGCGGACATAAAAGCATCGTTATTTATAACTGCATATAAAAAACCTCAACGACGTATAGTAATTCTACTTTAAGCGTTCGTTTCATGTTAATCTATTTTTAATCTCTTTACTCAATAATAGGATTATTTAGTTTGTAATTTTGTTAATAATTTTAATAATCAGTCAATTAATAGAAGTGCTTCATTCAAAAAAGCGATAAGCAATAGACAAAAGCATATGTTTTAAGCGACTGCTGATTATGTAGTTTTACTTGCAATTTGAAAAACGTGTTCTTTCATCACTGGATCCTTCCGTTTAAATACAAGATTTTTAAAAAAGCATTTTTGAGTCTACAAAACGTAATGCATTTCCAACCAAAGTGTGTGTAAATGAGATTTAGTTCAGACACAAAAAACATGTAAAACTCAATCATGCGTTTCAAGACTAAATTATTGATAAGACTTTACCGTATGGTTTGTTTGCTTTGACGAAATAATTATTATTTACTTAATATCAAGAATTAATTCAATCAAATGATTGAATCTTTGGAAAAAACAAAAAACTGAAATAAATATAACAAAAAAACTAAATAAATGTTTGCCTAAAGCTTATGAAACAGAACAATAACTGATGCAATACTAATGACTAGACTCACGATATAAATACGTGTCTTAACACGAATGCTATAGTTTTATGAATGCATTAATTGGTTTCAATTTATAAAAACAGAATAATTGTCTTATTAGTTAAAAAGGTTTCAATTGTCTAAAGACTTAACGAAAAGTTGATTAGAAATGAATAAATATTAAAAGAAATGAATGAATGAATGAATGAATGATGACTTACTGGACCCAAAAGGACAGGTATTTCCTGCATCAGCAGTGGTAGCACTGCTCGCCTGTGCCTCGTGTTTAGTCTTTGCCATACTTTTAGTAATTGGGACGAACGGTGTAAAAGACTTTTGTTGAATACCTTCTATTTCCGTCTCAAAGTGCTGAATGTCTTCAAATTGTTGTTTAACAGATTTATTTGAATCGAGAAATAGATCTGAAGACTCTCCTGAAGTATCTTTAATTGAGTGTTCACTGAATGCAGAGTACGTCTGCTCTAAATTTGGGATTTTTGGACTCAACTCAATATCCTTTTGCTTCGTCTTTGAGTCACTGCTATTAGTAATGCGTTCAGTAATGGGTTGAGAAATGCTCTCTCTCTGTAAGCCCTGACTCGTTGGCAGATCTGATTCACCACGAGAGGTCACTACATATGACTCCTGTTTGTTATGCAATGCAATGACATCGTCTTCTTCATCGCTACTGTTTAGGGAGTGGTTTGGCTCGTCTTTCACTTCAAAGCTATGACTAATCGCACGACTGTTTGCCATCATTTGAGGGCTATTTATGTCAATGTCTAATAAATTATTGATTTCATCCGGAGATGAAATGCCAAAATGTGTGGACACCGCTTCGAACGGGTCTGACATAAGGTCTTCAGATTTTTGTACCATTTGTTCCACTTTTTTCTCAGGAGTTTGAAACGGATCTTCTCTATTGAGTTCATAAACAGAAACATTTCCTAAATTTTGATCTATTCTTAAGTCACTTCCAATGCCGTACTTTTGAGCTCTCAATACATTCGAATCGTCTGACAGTTGATACAAAACCTCTTCATTAGTTCCGAGCGGAGTCTCAATGAAGGGCTCATTCGATTGATTGCCGAACATGAGGTCAGAGCCAATGTTGACCTCATCAACAGCGGCACGACTTTCATAATTGTTTGGCTCTCTTTCTAAAGAGTCGTCTTCTTCTTCCACTTCATACTCTTCATCAAAGTCTGGGTCGTAGTCATAGACTCCCAGCTGTTGTTCATTTGTGGTCATAATGTTTGCAATGTTTTGTTGCTCTCGATTCACAATATTTGGATTCGATGACTGATCCAATACATCGATGGGATCTGTCTGTCGACCGGTTTCTAATTCAGATTCCAATCCATACAAAGCCTTTTCTTGTTTGGTCTCATTTTGAGACTCAAAAGCATTGCTCAGCAGTTGTTGTGAGACATTTGCGGCCACTCTTTGTTCGGCTGAGACTCGACTCAAGTCATCCATTGTCTGTGGATTAAATCCAAACTGCGGTTCACTTTCATGAGATTCAGATTTATCCATATTTATGAATGAATTGATTGGAAACAAATAGTATTAAAGATGTATTAAATGAAAACTTATCGAAAGTATTGAATATCACTTAATATGTAAGAGTTATCACTTTTGAAACGTAATAAATCTTTATATAAATAATAGTTAATGTTTAGCAAGAGATCAACTGCTTGTCTCTTCTCTTAAAGCATCTAAACTTGGATTCAATGCAATGTTTGCCACAATTAACACATTTATCACTGGATTTGTGGCAAATTGACAATCAATTCATTGAGAAAATTAGTCAAATCTTCCCAAACCTGCGTTCACTTGATATTCACGATTGGAGTAAATGTTATATAAATGACATTAATTTGGTTCTCATCTCAAGACTACGTCTACTGAAGACATTGAAAATACGGGAAGCGATTGGTATTCGTGTTAATGAATGCCATTTGAAGGCAATATTTCGCACAAGTGATAGATTAGAGTCCATTCATATCACAGACGGAGACAAATCTTACATTCAAATGAAAAATTAATGCTTAAAACCATATAATTATTTGTAAAAGATATACTAATTATAATTTGAATGTTAATCATTGTTAAATTATTATTGAACTTA
>JAQGCH010001334.1:0-16164 GCA_034699485.1 Nanhermannia elegantula | reverse complement strand
ATGACGGCAATTATCTAATCAAGTAATAAAATATATGTAATATTCTGATAACTCATTCCAAATATTCTGATGCTTGTCGTACATCAGACAACATTCAACGTTTGGTTATATCGACCAATACATAAATAATGATGATCATCAGTTTCAAGATAGAGCTCGGGGCTATATTTTAGTAAAGAATTAAAATCGCAGCTAATTTATTGGCTTTCAATATTGTGAAATGTGTTGATAAGCATTTGTTTAGATAATTATTTGAAAAATTGGGTAAATTAGAGTTTTTTAATTAAATAATTAATTGAGTAAATTATTTTAGTTCATCTCAATTTAGTTCATATAACTCAAATATGAACTACTTTAATAAGTTTAATAAGTACTTAAATTGATAAACTTTGATGAAATCCTTTAAACCTTAATAATATTTAATATTGATTAAAAACAAATTGGAATGTTATCTATAAATGATTGTTAATTAATCAAAAGCTCAGGCCTAGTCTCAGTTAGTGAGTTAGTGTCCATCATTCTAGAAATACAATAAACAGCCAAATTTGGCTGTGATGCAGATCTATCTCTATCTCGTAGGTATTTGGCCGATAAATGTACTTTTTGGCAATAAGAGCATTGAGAAATCTTTTTGCTTTGCAACAAAAAAAGATCGATATCAGAGCTTGAGTGCGACTCTTTTGTTCAGCGAATATAAGAGCAGCAGAATTTTACAATTGTGTCGCCCAATCGTACCGAAGTGTATCTGCAAGAGCCACACTATAATGCAATACAAGCAGATGGTCGTCAACTTTATCAGATTCCGGGATCGCCTATATGTGAAACTCTGGATCGAAGAGAATATAAAACAAAATATAACGAGGATTTTCGCCTCTTTGCTCCAACCATTCATCAATACGAACGTCCATTAAGCTATTTTGCATGATTTGCAATGAGGAACAGTCAGCCACTATGAACACATTTTCTACTATTATTATTATACAGTTTGTATATAAAAGTTTATATACCAGCGCATGAATATATTGGAATATCTGTCCATAATATAGTGTTAAGTCCATCAAATTGGAGAACTCAATGGTGCGGTTATTTAACTAGAGTTACCTATTTTTCTCTAAGTTCTCAGAATATGATGGGGTCAGACACTAAACTTCCTGTCACACAAAAATGGTTTCAAACTTGCAGTTGAATTAAATCTTATTTTCATCTAATATTTTCATATTCATAATCAATAGACTGTTTTCTTTACTTTTTTGTGTTTCTGTACAGTACATAATAATTAATTTAGAGAACTATTGTTGAAATAAAATTAAGTTTTGAACTTTTAAACCTCATATTTTACGATAAGTGATAAACACTTTATATTTTATTTGGTAAATAAGTCTACTTAAGTAGAAATATGTATAGTTTTCATAAAATTGAAGCTTTTGATACTTACAAAGCCTGCAATAATAGAGAAAATAGGCATTGAATAGAACAAAGTCTTCTATAAGTAATGGCAAAATGCAATGTTTGATTTAAAGGCATAATCTGTAATTTGTTTTCCCGAACTCACGTCTTTTACAAGTCATGCATCAAGAAAACTGAGGGGAAATCCAAAAGTGTCTACAATATTGGGGAATAAATTGGGGAGCAATAGAGCTGATGGCAAAGGAATCAAAGCTGTGGTGTCTAAAGTGTTCAATTTGTATCTTCTAATATGCAAGAATAGCCGTATAGGGGTTGGTGTCCTCATAATCACATACTCATAGAGAGACACAACTAGACCTTGTTTGCACACTCACCTAAATTATAGGTTGGCCTCTGCTTTGGTAAAGGTATTACAATTGTAAATACATGTGAGAAGATATCAAAAGTAAAGACGAAGAACTGGTTACTTAACCAATTAAAGGCAAACATTGCGATACTATACTTGATGTGTATGTATTGGCGCACGACCTCTGTCATCATCCGATTAAAGGAAAACAAAGATACCGCAAGGCTATAATCTTTCCGCTAATTCCGAGTCATTTCTCATATAAGAAATATAGAATAAGACAGACAGTGATATACGCAATCAATATTGCATACAAGTTATGTCTTAAACCATTTTTGACTTTAAGAATCATGAGAAAAAATATCAAATACCTTAGACTTACTCAAGACTAAAGAGCAAAAGAGAAGAAAATTTTTTAAGCGCTACTAAAGAACAACTGAAACAAACAGAAAAAATAATTTTCTATTGTCTAATACTTGTTGAGCAAATATTTTGAACAAATTATTAACATCTAATTGCCATTAATAATAACTTTAAACTGTCCCGTTTCGCAACATTTTCCGCGTTATTATAAGTAGGATAAGAATATTGCGAACATTCATTAGCCATTAGCCGCAATTGGAGTCTAATTAATTGCTTAGAAGTACGTACAATTCACGAATCAGATCGTATATTGTACTCTATCTTTACATATAATATATATAAAGCTATCTTTACATATAACATATATAAAGCTGGACTATTAAACTCAAGAGGCATCTTATTTTTATCTTTTCTTCTCAAATACAATTTAATGCTTTTTTCTTAAGCAAAATAGAAAAATAATGCAAAAAATCACTTTACACGCCTTGAAAAGAAACGAGTCATTTATAAGTTACTTTATAGCTATTATGCTGTAGAATATATTCTCCACTTTTATAAATGATCTTTTTTGCGGATATTTTCTTGGCCGCTAAATGTTAATGTTAACTCAGCTGACCCGTTATGCAGTGTTAAAACAAGGGGTGGTAACTCCACTACTTTTTCAATAAGATTCTGATCAACTTTTTTCAAGTAACTGCCATATAGAAGAAGCTGTCAGATGCGAGTGCACCACATAAGTTATAATAGAAAGCAAATGTTTGATCTCAGATCCCCTTAAGGGGCAAACTTTATTTTTATATAGCATACTATACAGTATATGAGAGCAATATAAGACGTGATTGTCTTGAAGAAATCCTTGACAGCTTCCTTTATGCTAAATATAAGAGCCCTATCGTTAATGTGGCGCTCCTTCTTCTCTTTGGCGATAAATTTACATAATTACACATAATGAACAATGTTTAACGATAATTATAGCTTTAGTTTAGAGGGTTTCATCATTATCTGTGGGCAACACCGACGCTAACGCTAATATTTTATAATTTATATCAAAATTTTCGATGAAACAAAATTATAAAATCATTTTTTGATAAATAAAATGTATTATTTTCCAAAAATAAATACTCTTCTCAAATGTCGTTCAGAAATGCATATTTTGTAAATCGTATAATAACGCAAATCGCAAATAGCTTTAAACTAAATAGTTTTTCTCAATTTTTCAAAATGATAAATTAGTTTTTTAATTTAACTTTAATTTGTTAGCAAAAAAAAGAAACATGAAGTGTAAAATTTAACATTATTAAGGCTTCGAGTTCTTCCTTAGTTTTATATTATTCTTTCAAAATTTTAAATATTCATTTTCATTGCCAGTGTTTGACATAATATTCTTTAACTATATGGTGCTTTAAATTCATTTTAACGTAAGTTTATAGCACAACAATTGGATAAGCCGTTAAAAATAATAATTGAGGCAAAAATATAATTCAAAGTCAGTCACAATACTGACCTAAAAAATCTCGAGAACCTGAGAAAAATTTACACTTTATTCACTTTAAATATTAATTATAAGCGTATAATTTGTTGTGATTAAGGTTCAAGTTATAAACTGTAACATATTCTAAATTATGCAAACTATAAAAAATACCTTAAATATAATTTATTTGATTAAATTTTTTATATTTTAAAATTTGGTTTAATTTTATTATTTCTTTGAACCGCTTTTGAACAAGCAATAAAATATTCTGTATATCATTATAACTGATACAGTGTTCTACTATAGCATATCAAGTATTATACAGATCTCATAGTTTTGAGTTTCAAAAGTTGATTAAAACCTTATTATCTTTAAATCAAAAAACATATTAAAAATAGCACGATTTGAGTGCAAAGTAAATATAATTGTATTTTATGAATTGGTTATTAATATGGATCGGATTTCTATACATTTATTTTTCCCAATTATGTATGCAAATATGCATAAAACATCGCCAAATATGAGCTAAAATATCCCCTTATATTTCACTTATTTATTACAAATTTTAATTGTTTTTGTTAAACAAATGTAAATTACACATTTAAACACAAAACACAACCACATGCATTTTAAAAATTTCAGTAGATTTTGTTGATCCTTTCATTTTAATTAATAGATTAACATAAGCCCTTACTTTTCGGGTTTAACCCGAAAAGACCCGAATCCAACATGCGTATTGCATGAAACAATTTGTAAACTATAAAATAGTTTGGTAGTTTGGATGCTGATTTTCAAAATTTAGAAATGTTCAAACAGATGATCGCTTATCGTTAACTAATGAACACCTAAATATGTACTCGATTTAGTCAAATTTATTAAATAAAATTAAACCCCGAATCCGGCGTCAACATTAAACCCGGAAAAGTTAGCAATATATTTTTAAAAATTGTAAAATTGATCACTACTTGACATTTCATATTTTCACTTTGAAATTTCCTTTAAAAAGGCTACAGTATTATTCTTTTAAAACAAGTCTAACTTTCTATTTAAATAAAGTCCCGTTCGAGAAAGGAGCTTAAGCTTGATTTTCAAGCCAAGCCAGTGTTTCAATATTGTGTGTTCATAATATCTCGTATTTTTCAAAGAGGTTTCTCATTGGTATTTTTGACAGCAGTAGAGGCAGTGTTGCTCAAGGTCCGATCTCCAGGGTTCCAAATTTGTAAACTCTGAAAATCGAATGGGCTTATTAAGCTCTAATTTGATAGAATATGTTTTAAGAAACGCGTTTTTGCGCTAAATTGTTTTAAAAAATTATTTTTGAAAATAACATTAAAATCAATTATTCTACTTTTACTGTGGGGATGGGTTATGGGTAGAGGTTAGAAAATTTCAGACCCACACACAACCCAAACACATGCCCGAAATTTTCTAAACATTTTCCTAACTTATGACTTAGATTTTATCAGTATTTTTGTCTCAAAATTATTTTAATCCTTTATCAATATTAGAGGTTTGTTACGAAAGTCGAGTTATTACTCTCGATCGAGTGCAGTCGATACTCTCGCGAGACTCGAAATTTAAAATAAATAAAATTTTTTGATTTTATTATAAGTTTTCAGCAAAAAAACTTCATAAATCTAATTAAAAGATATATTTTTAAAAATTGAAAATTTTTTAGTCAAACAGAGTAATTTCGAGAGTACCTACCAATCTATATTTTATTTATTTTCAAAATACCAGACAAACAGCACATTAAAATATAAGCATAATATGTATTGCATATCAGGTTATTATAAAACTTTATCCAACATCAATTCAAATGCTATTCTAATTCCACTGATTTTCATAAAGATCCCAATCCCATCCCATCCCATAGGTTAGAGATAAAGATTTCCATCACTAATTAAAAGCATAGCTCTTTCTAAATACCGATTAAATTTTCAAAGATATAGCTATCGTTATCTAAATTTGTCAAAACTGTGCGTAACCCTTAAATGAATTCCAACTCTGTATATTATCTCTTTTTTTGCATTCTTTTTGATACTGTAGTCATTTCAATAAATAATTTTCTTCAGACAACAACTTTCGGCAATTGAAAAAAGAAAACTAAAGATTTCTAACAAAAGATATTGAAAGAGCTGAACAAACATCTTATTAAGAATCTCATGATATAATCGAGACTAAAACAGATATCACTGCTAAAAGTTACATAAAATTTTTTTATCATATATGGAACCAGTGATTACTGGCAGATATTGTATGCATGATCTGTGAAAAATGATAATATAATCGCTTATCAAAAATATTTAGAAAACTGAAAAATATTCTTTTAATGTTTAGGTTCGCACGTTTTTACTTTACTGCTCTTATCATTTGTTATAGTTTGGAAAAAAGTAACAAAGAGTCTATAAGTTTGACCCCTATATAATATATATTTTTACGAATAACTGCGAAAGTTCTATAACAAATGTTGAAGAGAATCAGAGCCATTGCATGTGTTTTAAAAAATTAGTTTCGTTTATAATAATTAAAAATAAAATCATTTTTCATTTATTTGAATAAATTGTAATTCAATTAAGTCTGGAATCAGTTGTGTTGAAATCAACTTCTAAAAAAGAAATCTTAATGGAAAAACTTCTAATATTCTCATTAAATTGATTTTTGCCTCAATAGTTATAATAATTTACTAATTTAGTAAAGTTTAATAAAATGTTGAATAACCAAAAGCTCATTTCATTTTATACACAATGTGCCCAATTTCTGGTCACAATTATCTTAAGTTTTCTATAGTTTATTATTTAAAAGATTTCTCAACACTATTTTCATTATAAATTAATACACATGTACTGTACGGACTGTATGAATGCAGTACATACTGTATTTCAAGTTTATACAAAACCAATTATTGAATAAATTCAAATTCTCATTTAATAAACAGTTTAAAGTTTTGATTTCGAAAATTAATTTTTTTGAATTGCTTGTTAGCATTGATTTCATTAAATAATAGACAAGCTATGTTCACTCTATTCGTTAACGTAACTTTGTTAATTAAATATGAACAAAGTAAAAATGAAGGAAGCGTTCACATTAGTTCATTGATGAAGTTATAGTTCATTAATTAAGCGTCTTTAATGAAGTTTGTCAATGAATTAAGCTATCTGCACTTTTCGTTAAACTTGAATTTAATTAATTAAACTTCATTAATGAAGATTGTGGGAACATAGCTTTATTTTTTAGTTCGTAATATCATATATAATTTAACTAATTATTACTCACTGTAACTTTTTGTCAGCTTAACATACCTTTGTGATTAAAAGATCAGATTAAAACTTATCAAAAAATCTTTAAATTGCTGTCATTTTTTTAATATTGTTTAAATATCACACGTTTAAAAATTAATTAATATCTACCTCTCTATTACGGATTTCTATGTATATGTTACAAAATTACAAGTTATTTATATTCAGTGTCATTTATTTTGCTTATTACATAAAAAAAAGTTCACTGAATAAAGAGTTTAAATTTAATTCTAAAAAACATTATTGTATTTTAAAATTTGCATGTATTCATTGAATAGACTTCAATTTTAACTTACTTTATTCATAAGCTAAACTCGTTCTTAATTCAAATATATAAACCTTTAATACCTTTATTAAGGAATTAATTTATTCTTTTTAAAGATTTTATACTTCGGTCAAATCCTATTTCTACTAATTGAGAGAAAACCTTTCAGACAAATCTTAAATTACATTAAATGAATTACTTCAACAAATACTGGTTTGTAAATTAAATCATAATGTTTAAAAATCGGGACTTAATTTTTGAAATTGAAATAATGGGTAAATCATTTGATGTCAAATTATTTTGAATTATTTTACAATTAATGTATTGCTATAGTCTTGTAGTAAGTAATTCAGAGGCTATTGCAGTGTTGGAATTATTCAGAAGAATTTAAAATAAAAGATAGTTTTGCAGTAATAATGATCACTCTCTCAGATTTTCAAACATTTACATGCATTAAAAAAATTTTTTTTTACAGATTTTTGTTATCTGAACTGGTCTTGAAATAATTTAAATATTTTTTAGTTTTAATTTAATTAAACACATAAATCAAATTTTTTGTTTGATAACAACTTCACTCAATTTTTCGAAATAAAATACAATATTGATAAGAAGATCTATTGAGCACTTATCACTTATCTTTGAACAATATAATTGACTAGCCGAAAAGACCCGTTTAATAAACGGGCTAAAAAAATTATTAATGCTTATAACTAAGAAAGTAGTCCCACAAACCCTAATTTTAACTTTATTTTTAAACGAATGATTAAACTAAATAAAAAGATCACTAAAGCGAATTTTCACATTAGCCCTTTATTTAAATATATTCCTATACACAACAATTTGAATTAAAAACACCAACCGATTTCTGACGTGAAATTCGGTTACTTCGGGTAATTTAAACTTCTACGGTGATTTGGAGACTTCGATAAATTAAATCACGTGACGTTATTTCGGTCAGGTAGAGGTATTTTCCCATAGAAAAGCATTGTTTACATAGCTTTTACTTCGGTAATTTGGCCAGTGGTCACTTTTCGGGAAAGATTTTTCGAAAAATCGCGGGTTCAGGTCATGCTGAATCTAATGATACCTGTCTCGACTTTCTAGCGTGTCCATGGGCGGAGCCTATTGAGGACTACACACATAGACATTTAGTGATATTATTATATAGATTATACAGGTTTTAAAGTTATCAACAGTTTTCATTATCGGTCATTACTTGTATTAACAGTGGAGTAACTTTTTCCACCTAAACTATTAGTTCAAGATTTACATTTCAAAAGAAAGAGTTGCTTTTATAACTTAATAATAAAGTTTTTCAAACCTTAACTTGTAAGTGGAAATTATATCGCAAGATTAAAAAATGTTATTTATTTTACCTGCAATTAAATTTATCTTTTATTTATTCTTTTCTACAATATTTATCTAATGAAGTTTTTTTTTATAAAAAATGAAATTTTTTAATTACTTGAGAATTAGAATTCAAAAGTAACAATTCTCAGCGTCTCAGATATGTGAGCTTTTTTAATCTTATCATTAGAGACGAATATTTCGGTAACCTCTCGAATTAAAAAAACCGCTGAAATACGGTCAAGGGTCATAAGTTATGCTTGACCCTTATTTAAAAAACATGAAATAAGTTACATTTAAGTAGTGGCATAACTAGCATAGGGGCCGAGGGGCACAGTCCCCCTTAACTCAAGTTAAAATTAGATAAATTTCATAGAAGTTATTTATTTCATTATATTCTTTTAGAAGTTAAACAATAACAGGAAAATAATATTGATGTAAAGCCAAGTTTTAAATATCTTTAAATATTAATTTTAATTGAATTAAAGGTTTAAAATTGATGTATAAAATTACTAAATATTTCATTATATTTTGTGCCCCTTACTCAAAATTTTTTGGTTACGCCACTGATTTTGAGTTTTTCCTCGAATTTCTACATTTTCTCCTGAATTTTAAGTTTTGTAATGTTTTCCCTTAATTTATTAATGTTTTATTAAATCAGTTATTTCTTCCCCAAAAATACAATTTCCGACTCACGAAACTCTCGTCTCTACTTATTATTCTATGAAACAATATTATTTTGAGAACTAATACCATTCAATGCTCATTTAGAAAATGGTCCATTAAAATAGCACTAATGTCTGTCGGAATGTCTTAATATCTTTTGCAATCAATTTATAAAATGAAATTCAAATAAACTCATTGGTAATATGGGGTCTCAGTTCGAATGCACACGTGTATTGGGAAATATTGAAGAACCTGAAGCGAAAATTAGGTGGGAATTTGATTAACATGCAAACAAAGTTATAGATATGTGCGACACTTGAATACAAACAGCTTATAATTTTGAAAAGGAGGAACATATTTAATTTTGAAACATGCACTTATTTGTGCTTAACTTTGAGATTTGGTAAGTATGTTACTTACCATTAACTAAAATGTTTTTAATCTTTTAGTTAAAACTGAGTTCGCATTAATAAATTCTCATTTTGATGTCTTTGATATAATAAATTCTCATTTTTTTACTATTGAATTCATTTTAATAAACTGCATAACCTCATGAAATTGGTTGAGCTGCAAATGATAACTAAGTAAATTAAGATTTTATGGGAGAAATTTTTTATAGAAACAAAAAAATTTTATATGAAACTGCATTTAATGCACATAAATTTTAGATACCTTTCATGAACTCTAATAATTATCTGATTAAAAATGCATATTTAAAGATTGATTTGTTATCTTTTAAGCAAATAAAATCCTCATTTAGTTAATAAAATAAGAGAAAATTTTTATTACTTGAAAAATAAAGCATTCCTTGACTACTAGTAATACGGAATTAAGCTTATTTCTAAAGCCCGGAAAAATATTTTTTCATTTATACCGTTAGCAATAATAAACAAATATTGATATCTACTAGGGTTGTCATCGTAGAAATTTCGTCTTAACGAGCATAAAATGATCTTAGATCGATCAGATACGATCAAATTTCAATTTTTTTTATTTATAAAAATCAACACAAATTATTGCAAAAAATGACATTAATTATCGAGTGGGATCAAAATTCAACCGATTTCAGAAGCAATTTTTGTATTAATCATTTTTTGAGCCAAAACGATTTTAAAATTTTAGTATAGAGCCAAATTTTTAGCACGTTTATTTCGAAAAAATAACAACATGAAAATCAATTATTTTAGTTTTTAATGAGACATAAATAAAAAAAGGTACGACAAGGTAAAATTTGATAAGTTGAGACAATTGTGTACAATTTGAGTGATGGCAAAAATCAATCTTAGAATAAATTAGATAGATCACCCTTCATCCCTATATAAATTTAGACGATTGATGATCGATGACAACCCTAACCATCACTTATATTTTCTAATTCATATGGACAATTAGGTGTTAGTTAGTTAGGTGAATTTTGGGTGTTATTTATAATATATATTTATAATATCATGTCTCTAAATTAAAAAAATCAAATTGAGAATGTTCTAACGGATGATAATTTTTCAAATCTTACGCATAAATGAATAAAAAAATATTTTCCGGGCTTTATATATTACTTTTAATTCTTAAACCAAGAATCAAATGATGTCTTTAATTTCTTTTAATATAAATTTATTTTTTAGAAATTATGTAAAAGTATTTGATTAATGCGATTCTTATTAAAATGTTGAGATTTATTGTGAATGTTTTTCTTGAATGAGAAAAATGTTAAATATTTGCATCAAATCCGTGACCAGTGTTTGATTGGTCACGAAAGGCAATAAATGGCAAAACAGGTGAAAAGTGATCCAAAGCCGGATTAACAATTGGATCACAATTATTGAATATCTAGAGTTGAGCCCAGATGTGGTAATGATTGGGTACACGCGTCATAAATATAACTTTTGTGTCTCGTTGGCGGCATAGCATCAAAATTATTTGAATCCTTGTTAGAGTCCTAACATATGTAATCATTTCTTTTTGTGGTAAAAAATTAGGGGCTTTAAGATTGTAAAGGAATACGATAGACTGGGCTTATGCTAACTATGCCGTGCTTACAACAACCCACAACTCAACATAAGAAACGCTTTATTAACATTCATTTTTTGCCAGTTCTTTCCTCTATCTCTCTCTTTTTGATGCCGGGCTATGTTATTGCCCAATCAGATGAACTTAAATTTGCTAAAATATTCCACTGCCTACTGATTTAGATACTATCATTATTGCAGGCCCTAAAGAGACATGCATTTCACTATTGAACGAAAGTAAATCTGATGCCAAATACTAAGAATTCTTTGACTGTCCACAGTTTTGATTTACTTTGGCTAAAATGTTAATAACCGCGGAATAGGAACTAAAGTCGGCATTAACTGAATCTAACATTTTATTGTTTATAAGAAACACGTTAATGCGTAGGAATAATAGAGTGAGAAAGAGCGAAGTGTGATTCTCATTGTATTTTACCAAACATTAGTGCGTTGATGATCCGCACGCTCTGTGAAAAGGCGGCGATTGAAGCTCTAATAAAAAGCTACAAAAACGATGCCTTCATTTATTTGATATTTATAAATATAAAAATATATGTGAAACGAGTATATAAGTCATATCACATAGTGGTTTGTTATAAAATAAGGGCTTTAAATAATAATAAAATGAGGATAAAGGGAGTGGTATAAGGAACTAAAGAAAACTTTAATGCATATTTTGTGGTGCATCACATCAACAGGTAAATACCTTAATACATATAACGTGCATTTTCACACAGAGAGAGGTGTCAAATGCTCATTAACGCACTGATTTGCATCATTATTCGCTCGTTTATTCTTCCAATATATGGTAACCTAAATGAGTGTTACATACTATTTACCATACAGTTGAGTGTTTAATAATACAGAAGTATTATTATCTATCGACCAAAGAGACTATAAAATACATTTCATTGTTATTTTATTATGTTTTATGTCTTTCAATTGCAGTTATTTTGAGAACTTTTGTGCAAAACTTTGCTTTCATTGATTTTGTATATTAGGGTTTAAGAACACATCTCGTTAGAGCTAAAAGACATTAGCGGTGGTTAAGACTATTATGATAACGATAATAATACTTAAGAGATCTCACGTAACAACACTATTTGGCTCAATTTTACAATTTTTTATTTCATAAAGTATTTGCATTGGAATTGCATATAATTGAGACGATATTACACTATTGTTTGAGTTTTCCTTTTTTAATATTTATTTATTTCTGGTTTGAACCAAAAAAAGAAAATATAATGCCATAACTTATAAAAGATATTTAAAATATTCATTTAGTCATAAGAATTATTGACTTTAAAGATTTATTTACAGACGTATTGAAGAATTAAAACATGATATTTTACATGAATCATTCAAAAGAGCCGCCGAATAGTTATACAGATGAGGATTAAGCTCTGTCTTGAAAGTCAAATTTAACATTAATACAGTATAAGTGAATTTTTTGTTTGGTGTTAGTAATCATTCATTTACAGTGTTAGAGAAAGGAAACTTAATTTTTAACGAGGCTGTCATTAGAAAACATGAGACGAGCCCATCCCCACAGCGCCCAACACTGGCTTCGGACCTGATAGCAGAGAACCTGTAACTTCCAATTAGCATATAAGTGAACAACTATTTAAGATTTATGAAAGTTGCGGCCTATGGCGGACCACATCTTACACATTGTTTCACAAAGTCATCACTGATGGGCTAACCTATCATTAATACAAGTGAAGCACTTTTTAACAAAACTAACTATAACTTGCCTTAAAGTATCATTAACTTGAGTGAAAGCACAGTAAAGAACACTAAAAACTGTGAATACAATTTATTTGCAATTTGCTATTCGATGATTTGTATTACATTAATATCATTAATATGACAGTTATAAACGAACTAACAGTGAATAAGGCTTTTCCATTATGTTTGCATTTTAATAAATATTTGATGCTTTGATGCTTTGATGCTTTATTTTTTTATATTCATTTACAATTAAATTACTTAAAGCGTTATAAACGCCACTTTGCAATTAATCGCTTCCAAAGAATAAAAAATAAATATTTCACGTCAGTATCGTTAGTATAGCTCAATGGCTGAATAGGCACATACATCCTGATAGCAAACTGAGCCAAAAAAATTAATTGGAATAACGACCTTGGAATAGGTGGTTTAAGTCACTATAAATAAATACCGATAATTAGCAGTGAGAGGTAGACTCATATATTAAGTAAAGACTCTCATCGATGAGCAATGAGAAAAAATTCACTTAAAGGCAAACACACTATCAAATTAAGCTAATTTGCAGTCGTCAACCGGTGTCACACCAATCATTTCTGCTGATTAAGCCATTAATTATTTTAATCTGTCATAAACAATAACCGATAACACGGAAGTTGGACAGTCCTTCTTAAATGCACTCAAAGAAACAGTAGTATTAGTTCAAAATAGAGTTAAATATGATATATGAGGACACGAGAGCCTAAATTAAGTAACTAATAACCACTGATAAGTGAAATCATTAAGATTTTATTGCTTATAAAAATAGTTTATCTTATTTTTCTCTTAAATGAATGGAACTGCTCACAAATGGTACCAAACCTGATAAGCAATGATTTTGATTTTGCTTACAGTACTAATTGTTTTACTTTACTTCCAAGTCATATCAGTTAACTAAGAATTAAGTTATATTTTTCACTCTGAATTGAGTGCAGCCATGATTTTAATAAACGAAAGAAATCAGTTCAGCTCAACTTTAATTTAAAAAAGTAATTAAAATAAGATGAGGCACTAATTTTAGTTTTTTATTATAACTAAAGGATATCTAAATCATAAATAAATTCATTATCAATTTAAATATAAATTAACACTAAATAAAGTTCTTGAATCACTTATGGAAAAATGTCAGGTTATAAGGATTCCAAACATTGCCGTACCTAACTATGGGACCAAGCCCCCTCCCCCCTGGATTTTTCATGCATTTAAGTGTAAATCTATAGCAGCAATTTTTAAAAATTGTCAATTCTTCTATTTTTCTTGTGCCTGACCCCTTAATCAAAAATTTCCGGGTACGGCACTGGTTTTAAGTATAACATATTATATACAGTATAAGAATAAATATGTTATTAAAAAAAGTTGACTTATTTAAGCATTGAATTACACAGTTTGATATTGTATCCACAGTGGCTTAAATATACAGTAGAGTACATCAAGTCCTGCTGTGTCTGAGCTTCAGATGCAGTTTAAAAACTATTTCTCACATAAATTGAAGGGCGAGGCCTCTTATGTAAAGGCAAGGCTTTCATTTCTAGGCTTTAAGCACCGGCAGCTCATGAATCTTACTATTAAACAATAATTGCTAAAAAGGGGAGCAGCTATTACTTAAATGTTATTAAAATTTGATCGCTCAAGAATTGCTTCAAATGGTGTTAATATGCTTTAGTTTACACAATCTTACTATAAATGTATGAAATATCAAAGAATTGGGTGGAGATTAAGATGATTTAACTGGTCTTCAATACAAAAGATCTAAACAAATGAGGCCTTAAGTGATTAATCCCAATCGCAATTTATTCTTCTATTAAACTATTGCATACATCATATGTTTATCGTTTATATCTTTGTATTCCTATGAATAAGTTTTCAAATGTGATGTTATTTACTAGTATTAAAAAATAATTTCTTGTAGTTATAGTTTGGTTCAAATGGAAGAAAAATAAGTTTAATTTTTCCTTTAATTAGCAATTGAGCCCACACTAAACGTGTTTTCGGTAAGAACAGAGGCCACCTTTGTTTCTGAGCAAAAGTTCGGACCAGTCGTTATAGCAAACAGTTTTTACTCAACATATTTTTAGCTCTGAATCTTATTAGTAAAAAAGCACGACTTCTTCCATAATAAATTGGAATTAATTGCAGGAATGTGTGCACAAAATGCTATTGAGTTTGAGCGAAATGAAAAGAAATGTAATAATACTTAAAAAGATAGTTTATAACAATTTTTTGAATTGGAAAATGAGGCGCTGAGTTGGCGAGAGCTGAGGCGGTTCAGTGTTTGTTCTGTTAATTTGCACAAAATTTCTTGTCTATTAGCTTTTTTGGTTTTTCTGGTACTTTATTTTTCGTGATTAGCCTTAAGGCACCATCACTTTGACTATTGCTATTGAACTCCTCCTTTAACTCCCGCACAATAGAAGCTTAAAAAGAAACAAATTACAGCCTCTCTGATCAGATAACTTACAAGCCGTGTTAAATGGCTTAACGCCCTCTAATATATGTTCTCGACCATAATGAATACACACTAAAAAAGTTGATTTTTGCTGCAAAAATAGTTTAAACATTGGCCGACTTACAAACGCACTCAATCAATCATAATCCTCTTTCATCGACTTTTACACTTATTTGTATTTGAATTATAATACAAAAAACTTTTTACCAATTCATAGCCATGTACTGCACCTACTTGTTAATGGCTGTGTAAAAGAATATATGATTAAAACTGGTGTTTATTAGCATTTTTATTAATTTTTCGGCATTACTTTGCAATCTATTATATAAAAATATATAGTTTTCTTATATAAACGTTGCTATCATTCAATTCTTTATTTTCCTCAAAGATATTTAATGCATAACTATTTTTATAACTATAATGAGGGACAACACAAGAGAGTAACGAAAATTACTATTATCCCAATTCTGGTAATTACTTTTTCTGAAAGCATAATTATATTTGATTCTAATTTGATTGATTGACAGCAACTTTTTAATCCATCTTATAGTTAGTTATCAGTTATGAGAATTTTACTTTTGTTTCTAAACTAACGATTATAATGAATGCAATTAAAAAATAGATTTTCATTTTACAGTTATATAAGTGACTCTTAATTTTATTCAATTTTCTCAACGATATTAACTTCAAGTTGTTATTAGAAAAAGTTTAAACTTCAAAATTGTGGAAACTTTATAAAGTGAATGTTTCCCTCTATGAAGTTCCAGAGGCAGTCAGTCAGGCA
>JAQGCH010001333.1:0-16168 GCA_034699485.1 Nanhermannia elegantula | reverse complement strand
TGTTGAGCAGATTATAATATACACTTTTCTCTGACCTTTTTCTCCTATTGTGAGGGAGTGTATACCAGATATGTTTCTTTTAACACAGATATGACACTGAATCTTAATGAATGTAAATTTTATGAAAGTTGGAGTTAAGTTTATTCTTCAAATATAGTTCATTATAATCCAATTCATTTTGATATCTAACATAAAACAGTTATTTTGAGTGTATATTTAGGTTTTAAATTATGTGTTAAGTGTTTTGAGAAGTGGTGCAAAGCTTCAACTCTATTATCATATATGATCAAGAATTTAAAAAGTTTTTGCAAATATAGTGAATAAGTTTTGTGTTGAATAATTTTCTAAAGACATACCATGCCTTATATTGAAGTAATGCAAGAATAAGTAAGTTTTATTTTATTTTCTTTAAATCATTTTGAAGTTTTGAGAAATTGATGATTTTGAATGAAACCTTGACTGATATTAAACAAAATCAGAATATTTAACTAAATTTTAACTTTCATTGTGAGCATTGATGTGACACTGTGTTCAGCCTGTTTTATAATACATGATTGACAACAAATAAGTTTAGTTTTCCATTGACTTAATAGAAATATTCTGAATATATGATTGATATTTTGAATTGAATAAGAGATTTATGGTATTTGAGTACAACGTATAACTTTGACCCACAAGAAGTTTCAAATCTATATAATTATTACTCATTGAAAAGATGTTAAGTTTGAAATCTGGAGCTTTTAAAGGATTAGTGTAAGAAAGTTATATCAAAGTCATGAATATAAATCATTATGTTTTTTATTTGACTCAAATGTAATGTGAATCGAGTTTTAGATGCGATCTCAGCCAAAGAATTTGTTTAGCTTTCAAATTAATATTGAATAAAATCATACTAAACAGCAAATAAAATTTCAAATCGAAATTTATTTACTGTTTGACAAAATGAGAAGCTATCAAATCAATGGCGAAACTAAATTCTTAAAGTTGATGAGCTTTAAGACTTGAATTATTTCATGAAATTCAGTATTGAGAATACTAATGACCTAATTATAGATTATGTAAAGAAAATAAATTAAATAAAATGATAAAAGCAAACCATTAAATTTAGTTTAGAAAAAATTACTCTCCAAAAAATAATTCAAGTTAAACAACCCATAAGTCCATCGGTAGCTCTTTTGAATTCTTTTGTATTCGATTTATTGTTTTATTCATCAAATACAATAAAGTTTTCAATGATTCAAAGATGCGGAACAGGATTACATTCATTGGAAAAATATGTCATTTATTGTTATTGACATCAATTTTCCAAATATGTTAGAGATGAGTGAAAATTAATTTCGATTTTATGCTTCGAGACTCGTTTAAAGACCATTCTATCAATTTTCGCCTTTTTCTATGTTATTCTACACCTCAAGGAAGAAGTTTTGAAAGATTGACCCCAATAATTGATTCCTAATTATTAAGTTATTGTGTTTAATGATAGAATAAATCATATAAGAAAGTGTTGGTCCAGACAATGAAGACAATAAACTTTAGATAATATTTCAAAAATTTTAATATGAATTCTTTATTGAAGCCAAACATAATTAATACTAAACTACTTTAAAAACCTACAGATTTGAAAGTAATAATTTTAAATAATTTCTTTGACGTAAATCTAGATTTTTTTATAACCGAATAAATTTTAATATAAAAATTTGAAAACTTAAAAGTTATCGAAAAAAGTGGAATTTGTTGTCAATATTTAAATTTATAATCACATTAATTTAGTGAAATATAATCGTGTTATTATGTCTTCTACCTATTGTGTCCCATTTTTTATTACAAATTAATAGTTAACTAAAATGCATTATAAAATCAATCGAAAAAAGTAAAATCTTGTACAAAACTGATTCTACAAAAGATTTACTTCTGGCTATACTTTCATAAAACATTTTAACTCTTTCTTCTGTATAATTTACACATTTTTCTCATAAATGAAGTTAACGTTACTTTAGTCTCAATGTGAGAAAAATTGATGACACGATAGAAGGTTTTTTTAAAAAATAGGTTAATTATTACTTTATAATTTGTCAGCTGAAACATAACTTAGTATTTGCATTGTTTTCTACTGAAATTTAAATTTTTGATAGTTTAAGGTTTAATGAACATAAGTCTGTCGATCATTATTTATTGAAAGATAAGATTATATACACATTAATTTTAGTCGTAACTAATTAATAGTTTTTAATAATTGGCTGAAGTTTTGAATAAAATTAATTCAACTTTCAATAAAATAAATAATTGAAATCAGATAAAGCAAAATAAATTATAAACAATTGAAAATAAATTCATATTTGACTTCCAAAATAAGTTCAGCATTTTTAATGATAAGTAAACCTACGGAACACCTCATTATTTAAATAAGTTTATTATATTTGAGAATAAATTAGCCTCACATCTCAATGGACACACATTCTATCCCAGAATATTATTTTCAATGAAATATTATGTAAATTTAATTTTAATACAATTATTCACTGTTAGATTTAAGGCGGTTTGTAAAAGATAATGAAATTTATATAAAGAGTTTGATTTTTGTTATTTATTTGGTTTCACATTTTCGATTAATTATATGATTAGATCTCATGAGTTATTTTTGCTTATCGCGGGACACCTTTCCATCCCATCATATCTTCTTTTTCTTATCAAATATTAATTTTCATTTCATACAATAGATTAACTTATAATGAATTATTTAAAACCTCGATTTTACTTTAATAGCACTTTTTATTCTACCAAAAAATTAATTTAAAACATTTTTAGAAATAATATATGAATTCATACTACAGTTGCTGTTTTTCATTATAATGACTATAATTTATTATAAACTAAATGTGAAGTGTTTTTAAAGTTATTCATTTTTAAAGTTTGTTGTGTTGATGGACTTTGATATCTGAATTCAGTGTAATGTCTTTTCACTAATATTTCAAGTTTATTAATAGTTTAATTCACCTTTGATGGCAATATTTGATGACTGTTATCAGTCTATTAATTTTTTTGAGTCGCGAAAATTTTTCTTACTCTTAATTTAATTTTTAAAGTGAAAATTTATAAAGAATTATAATGAAAATCAGTAAAATTTAAAAATCCATTTTAAGATTAGCTTTTATTAAAGTAACAAAAAAAACTAAATTTTCACATAAGTCTTGAATCGTTTGGTTCAATAATGTATCATAATATCAGTGCATCAGTACTTATCACAATTTTGAAACTTAAATACTTTAAAGAATTAATTTTTTTCAAGGAGAGAGAGATTCTTAAAATAAATTGAACAAAAACAAAAAACATAAGAATGTTTTAATTGTAGGGAAATATTCCTCTAAAGTAAGCTTCAATAATAAGGTCTATTAATACTTTTCCTCTGCTTTTATATTTTTCATCTTCTTATCAAATGTAATGATAGAACTATTGGCCTCTTCTCTAACAATTTATATAATATCTTATCGCAAAAGTTTAAAACTTTTCTCGACTCGACTGACATAACGTTGATTGTATTGGACATGTTTTTGGCGATAACTCCCAAAACTCTCAAAAAACTAATCTCTGAGACAAATATTTTTGTCTTATAACTCAACACAACATAAAATTGTGCTTAGCATGAAATTGTGATAAGAAATTTTTTCTTCTTCATAGAGACCCACCGCTGAATTTAAATCAGAAAAGTCAGAGCTTCGGCAGACTATGGGGATAATAATATACGCATAAAGTAAGAAAGATTTAACAAACTGTAAAACTAACTTAAATTTTATTTACGATATTATTCATGAGAAAGTTAAAAAATCGATTGAATCAGTGTTTTTGCTTTCCTCAGTATCACTTTGAAAACAGGTCACAAATTCTAAGCTTATTATAAAAATGTTTATACTCTATTGGTTTCATAGAAATTTTGCTGAATATGTTTCACATATTGCAAAAACTAAAAGAAAAATCATTGAAATTTATTCGATATAAGCATATTGAGACAGATTTAAACCCTTACATAATCCAAAACAGATCAAAAACACGATTAAAGTCACGTTATTCACGCTCGGGTCTCGTGGTTGCGCTCGAGGCAATTTTGACACTCAACGCTTGCGAACCTAGCATTTACCGAGCGCCAGTCAGCTAATTACATTATTTTTGAAACTTTTTCTTACAAAAAATGGTATAATCAGTGGGATTCTATACCTAAATTCTTTAAAACTCAATATTATGTGTCTTTATTATAAAAGTATGTATTTTTTTAAATAATACAAAGTTTGCAAAATATTAACTTATTTTTAAGGTATAATAAAATCGTAATCATTCTGAATATAGAAAGTGTGCAGTTTAGAAAAATATATCATAAATTTATTTGAGCCCATCGTCAAAATTTATAAATAATTTTTAATGTTTAATCACTATTTAAAATCTAACTTTGTACAAATGGAAGAAAAGTTTGCTTTAACTCATTAGTTATAATAAATAAGAATTATCATACAACTTATCATACAAAGTTAGAAATCATGATTTTAAAAAGCGATTAAATGTTTTGGGCTAAAGCACTCATTTATTTTGTTTATTAGAGGGGGTTCGGGATTCCGGGAACCCGGAAAATGAAAATTTGCCGGGAAATCATAAATAAATTAAAAAGAGCAAAAATACTGCTAATTTAAGATTTCAATATTTGCAAATGTAACTAATCCTAATTGAAAAGAAAGTTTAACTATTTAGGGAGTTGAGATTAAGTAGAAATCTGAAATTAATAAAAAAGAAACTCATTCAATTAACAAAGATATCATTAATAGTGAAATTTTTTTCTAAAAATCATTATTTATATTAAAAGTGGGTGTGATCAATTTTACTGATTTAAAGTTGAATTTATTTCTTAGTGTTAATTACAAATTGTACAAAATTAATTAAAATTGGGTCAGTTGGATTTGGAACATAAATTTGGGAAATAAAATTTCGGGATCCCGGGAAATGAAATTGACTCTTCCCGAAAAGTCCTTCTCTATTGTTTATCTGTTATCACTAGTACTAATGAGCTCAAACATGGTCTAATATATATTTAGTCTGTTTTATGCAAACAAGACTACTGAAGGAAATATTTTTGTCATATTATAAAAATAAAAGATAAAGAAATGTTTTCTGTTTTTTATTGTTCAAAAGCTTTGCAAAAAGAGAAGTAATTTAAGTAAACATTTCAAATGTTTTCCAAACATTTACACCGAATTATTCGGATCACTTTCAATGACAAAGGATTAGTATAAGCTCTAAACGATTGATAATTTTGATTAAAATTTAAGATCAGATGTTAACAAAAAAATTAACTTTGAAACAAAGCCATGAAAATCTAGTTCTAATTCTTTAAATGGATTGATATTTATAATAATTTTTGCAATAAGCAAATATTTGACCCATTATTAAGCTATACTAATAAGCATTGTTGAGATTAAACAAAAATGAAAAGTTTATCTCATTATTTAAGACACAACTAATTTAAAATTCTCGTTAATTAAGGTCACAAAAAGCGAGAAAAAATTTATTTAATAAATTGAAAGGAAAAAGCTTTTATTATTCACGATTTTCCCACCTCTCAGGTTATAGATTAGTTGTCAGAGTGTAAAAACAATAATAAACTTTTTAAAGAATCTCAAATATGTTGTCCACACAAAAGAAACCACAGCTTTTCAATATTTTCGCTGAAAAAAGGTTTTTTAAATGTTATTCAAATATTGTAAGTTATAATAATATAATAATAGTATAAAATACGTGTATTTAACTGTGATTTGTTGGCACTCCAATATTTATGACTGATTGTTATGAATTATGTTTCATAATATTCAACTACTTTTCAAACGATTCGTACCCTTGACTTAATAACATTATTATAAACCCATTCTTTTAGAGAAAATGCATTCTTATTATAATAAAGTGGGCGAACATCAAATCGTAAAACGTTTAACAGGTTTCTTATTCATAAAATTGTCTGTAAAAACAAATACTTAGAAAACAAGTAGCGAAACAATATTTTTGACAATAATAACTATTATTGTTAAATAAGAGAAATACTATTTATTGGCCTCAATTACAACTTAAAATAGTTGAATATATTGATTAAAAGCCCAAAAAACTGATTTAACTGGGACTCAGTGATGAGGGCTTTCAAATAAATATATACCATATAATACTGATGTAGTTTTACTGAATAGTATCCCAATAGAAGGGTTGGTCAGGGCTGGCATATGTTTCGCCTTGATTTCGATAACGATTATTTGATGCTAATTCTCGAGTAATTCTTTTTGATTTAGCAGAAAAACTTTTTTCTTATTATTTAACTCTGTGTGAGACTAACCTTTAACTTTGGCATTGATTCAATAATCACGTTCACCTTTTAGATTCACCCACAGACTAATTATACTACACATAAGTATTAAATTTAGGTTAATTATGACAAACTATTGAGCAAAAAAGTTGTGGTTATTGTTTGTTCTGAAAATAATATGTATTATTAGTTTAATATAATAAGCAAATTGTGTTAATATTAATGTTTATTTGAATTCGTTATATTTTTTCCTCGTCTTATGATATCATGATTCGACTGTATGTCACTTTATATTTCCTAAATTGTTATTTTAGGTGCTTTTTCCTCATAAGGTTAACGATAAACATAGCATAAGCTATAATAGTGTTAAATAGTTTTTATTAAAGGAAGTTTTCTTTGACTCGTTTTTCGATAAAATGTTTTTATATAAAAAAAGTTTTGTTCAGTTAATGGTTTTTGACCTTCGAAAACAATATTATATTTTTCTGGCAATTGATCAATACTTGGATAATATTTAGATGTCATCGTACTTGAAATATGGATTGTTATGCTTTTCATCGGAAAATTATTTATCTCCTTATTGTTTATTTTCTTTTGCCTATTAATAAGCTATTGATTATGTCTTTTAAGGCATTGAATAAGGAAAGGGGAAAATGTTTAGAAAGTGCTGGAATTTCCTAAACTCGAACCCTATCACCGCATGAGTCTGTCATTTTTCATTCGAAAGCCACTCGAGAAAACTTTCTCATAAAGAATTTTAATATTTTAACCAAAACTTTCTAAAAACGTATTAAACTTATTATTTAAAAGCTGAGAATTGTTGAGTTAAGACCTTCACTATCTATTGTTAAAAAAGGAAATAAAACTTTATTTGGCATTCATTTGAATGTTTTGAAAATGTTGTGTTGTTAGAGTGAATTGAAATAGTTATCATCTCACCAGCAGGTGATTTTCCTAACCTCTCGACGCAATAACATATTCGTTATCGGCATCTGCAAGGAATGCCTTGTATACCATTTCATCATTTTTGCTTATTTAACGCTTCAATGAAATCACACAAACACTACAATTTTGTGGTAGAGATGTTTCTCAAATGAAGCACTTTTAGCTATATTGAGGCTTTCGTAATAACACTACTTATTTTAGGAAAAACTTTTAACACTCTTGTTGTTTGCATTTTTTGAAAGTTTATTTTAAAAATTCCTGTTGTCTTTTGTTTATTATTGTGACGGATTTGTGCAATAATTAGTTAAGAAAGCCTATTATTTTATAATCCATTTAATGTGAAATGAATTTTTAAATATGAGAAAACTTAAAGTAGTCTATCATTTATGTTGACTATAATTAAAAGTCGGATTGATCTTTACTTTTTCTCTCAAATTATGAGTGATTAGTCAGCATTGCTCTCGGCGTATGAATATATTATCAATTATATCAAGTTTATGAACGAAGTTTGAAAAGACAGTCAGTTCAACAAGTGCTAGGGTTGCACTGTCGAAGTCAGGCTTAGCGGCTAATGTTCACACCGAAAAATAGCAAAACGACATTTTTGCGGTTACATTACTTTTCACTTGTTAGCCATCGACTAGTTTTCTGTTTCAAAGTTTCTCAGTGTGTTTGCAAATAGAAGTCTCGAAGCTATGACTTAAAGTAAACTTATTCTGGAACAAGTTCATGGTCAATGTTAGATAAGTTCAATTTGGTTTCGGATTGTCATCTTTTATATATTGTCAATTCGTTGAGTTGTTTCAAACTTGTATTTTACCAACAGAGCTATGAAAGCGTGACAAATAATAATCGTTGCCAAAAAAGTCTGCCTTTTTCAATGCAAATATGATACTGTCCTTTCATGCTTCAAATCTATTTCTCCCCTATTTTTGGCTTTTCGACTCCATAAGTGATTTTGGGCCACACATAAAATCGAGCCTTTGTTTTATTTCCTATTACGCCCTAAGTCTACACTTCAAATCATTGACTCTTTTGGTTCAATCAATACCAGGGTTTGAATTAGATGTGATCAATGATAGGAAATAAAAGTATTTCAACTATTTTTGAATTAATGGTTACTCTAATCTTGTTTTCAAACAACTGTTCACTGAAAGAGTAATATATGAAATAAATTCACTAAAAATTTTTACTTTTGCATTATTGTGTATCAAATATGCGTTTATGAAAACAAACAAAACAAATATTACTGTAGAATATATATTGATAAATGATTTGAAGAACAGTATAGACTTCTGTCGCAAAAATATACTGTAACGATAGTAATATTTTATGATTCTTAGCAAAAAAAGAGCCCCAATAATGCACGAACAAACACATTCAAAATATAGTTTGCTTCAGAAAACACTCGCAATACAAGGTGTTATACAGTATAACATTAATGCAATAGTTTAATCGATTCATAAAATAGCATACATTCAATCGTCAAAAACATAGACATAAATCATTTTAGTGACATAAACATCCAATTTATATTTTGGTTGAGAGGGAGGGCTCAGAGAGAGAAACAGAGACAGAAATAAGACTTAGGAAAAAGTGTTGCAGAACTTCATATAAAATATAATTCTTGTTAAGTTAAATGGCAGTGTGTTTCCAAAAAAACATTTTCCTAAAGTATTAGTTTCTCTGCTATTAATGTCTTGAGCAGTAAAATGATTAAATGAATACAAAGCGAAACATAATTTAGAAGATAAAACTTGAATAAACTGTTTTTCAATTTTCTATAATAACATTTTGATGAAAAAAGTCTTTTAATAATTAAGCTTAAATTCCAATTATAGAAATCGTATTTATTATTTCAATTAACTTAATTGATTAAATCCAGCAATCGATCACTCAGATAAGTCAGGAAATAACTTAAACCAATAATTTAATGTAAATTCTTTTCATCTGAATATAAAGTGCAATCTTTTCTTTAGTACAGTGAGACTGTATTAGATTGCAATGTGTTTCGCCATAAATGTAGAGCACTTTTTTGGAAGAATTTAGCTTTTGATAAATGAGAAGATGCACTCAATCTGATTAGTGCTTAAGTACTACTTTGCTGTTAGGTTTTTACTTAGGCTCGTTATAAGAGTCTTGAAAAGGGTTGGAATTATAATATAATTATCGCCTCATGCATGACAAGACCATCCTTTACTACAACAAAGACTTTCATTTATGCTTAACATTAGATAAATCTAAAAGTAATAACTTAACAATTCTCTTAATTTTATTGTTTGCTTTTCATTGTAATTATTACAGTAGATAATGAATAACATTCCTAATACAGTAAACTAATTATTTTCAAAAGAAACATTTTTTCAATTATTCATTCACATGAGGTTCTTATTCATTTTTGTTAAACTCTCAACTAATACTTCATTTTCTAATCCTTTATTTTCAAATTTATATTTTCAATGAATTTCTGTTATGAGATCAATTCTTCTAAAGAATAGCATGCATTGGGATTACATTTGAAAATACTATGTTTTTTATAAATAATTCTTCTCTGTATGTCTACAGTGTATGAAAAAACATATTCTATACTGTTTTCAAAATATGATGTATTGATGTATTTCTAGTAATAACTCAAATGGAAAAAGTACAGAGAATTTTGGTTCCTTGAATCCTAAGTCAAGTGACTAGTAGTTCGTCGTTAGAATTGATGCATTGCTCAAACTTTTTTCTATCTTTTTCTGGATTAAACTAAAATCTATTGCTTAAGGTTTGGAAAGGAAAAGAATCTGCCTTAAGGTATAAACATTGAAATGACAAATACAGTAATCGTGAATTAAATATTCAAATAAGAAATGATGTTTGCAATTCATTTTTTATGCAATTTGATTACTTAGTGTTTTAACATTAGAGTCCAATTTTAGAAAATTGTAATTTAGTTAAATGAATGCTCAATAAAAGTTTTATGTCCCTAATAATTTTAGTTCCTTAAGTATTTTTAACTGACTTATGTATCGTTTGAATATAAATAATAAGTTTTTTAATGTTTGAATTCCATTTCGTAAAAGTAATAAAATTTAATTTTTACTGTTGTAAAAATGGCAAAAATACTATATTCGCTATATCTTAAGCAAAAAGACATTTAGATTTTTGTAATATTAAGTACAGGATGTTCTGAAAGACGGAGTTTATTGTTGAGAATTTTGTATAATTGGCAGCAGTGCATAATTAGCTAAAAATACAAAACAGCGACAATTTTTTTGTGTCTTTGTCATCCAAATAGAAATAATAAAATGCATTCTGATTTTTAAAATTATCTAATACATTTAAAAACCTACATCTTGGCATTATAAGAATTACTTGTTGCACGTGCAGACATGCTTTATTATGTCCATTGGAATATTGGAAGCATTAAGCATTCTTACCAGTGGTGGTTGCAGCTCAGCCAGTAAGGGGTGTATCAAATAGCTATATATGTATTTTCTCTATAATAAAGAAATCCCTGAAATATCCTTTCAAATAACTCACCGATTTTGGGAGACTGCTAACCAATATGGGAGGTCTGGCAGCTTTAGTCTCTTTTGCAAAGCTCTTAATAATGAAAGCTATCAGGAAACACTATATAGTATAAAAACACTACAAATTATGAGATCAACTTATTTATTATTTTACAATAACTATGTAATGCATGCAAGTCCAGGATAAATATGTTTTTAAGAAAAATATTTATTAAGGAATAATTTTACCATTTTTTATTAACAACACGGCCCAGATAGCGATGGGTCTTAACAGGAATTTCAAAGCTTTTAATTTACAACTCCAAAAGTGATATTTCAATTACATTTTCATTTAATTTGGAGTTCTGTCCCACTGGACCTAAATTCGTGACTTAAGGTTTAGACTTATGTGCTTAACATGCATTTTATTGTATGCCTACACACAAAATTTGAAGTATTAAACTGAAGTTTTATTTAAATGAGTAATAATTACTGCTCCTCATGATACTAAAACTTAAAACCAAATTAATTATCTAACAATAACCTGATAGTAGACTTGTAAACATGATGTCCTGCTATGAGCACAATCATAATCAATTTAAAGGCATATTTAATCTGTTCTGTTCTGTTCTGTTCTGTTCTTCAGTTAAGAGTCTTATACTAAAAGACTTTTGGAGTCAAACTTTGAAGTGCCTGGACTTGAATAATCTCTTCTGTATCGCTTAGGGGGTTATGCAAATCAAGTCGAGGGAAAGACTTTCGGTTAGAGAAAAACCTTCAGATATAGCAGAAAGAGAAGACACATTCCGTATATTTTATTAGAAACAATACACGCAGTTGTCTTCTCGCTAACAAATATGTTAATCCTCTTCTAAGGTGGTCGACATATACCTATAAACAATGCTAACACTGAAAAATAATTGTACCACAACTTCGCTACCATTAATGCCTTCAAGGTATTAATGGGGCTGTTCTTTAATTTAAATAATATTCGGTAACATGTCCTTAACGGAAGAGAACATATCAAAACTCATTCCCTATCAGCGTATTATAATTATACATACTTTGGCTGTTATTACAATAGAAAAGCTTTAATTATATCAGTCAAGTTCAGATCCATCTCAACGCTTAAAGCTCACGACTTTTTTAGAATCCCATCAGGTTTTCCTGCAATTAAACTTTTAGTTGAGTTCTGACATCAAACAAAGTTCCACACTTACAGACATCACATTTAATAAATAAAATACTACACGAATAGGAGTTTTGCATAAGAGATATAATTGTCGAATAATACAGATAAGAAACCAAGAAATCGATGTCCTATTCTGCAAATTATTAGTTTCTAAATCAGCTTTAATTAAAAGTCTTGTTTTTATTTTGTTCATAATATTTTTAATTAAGTATTAATTAATTGAATCAAAAAACTATTAAATTATTTAATTATTAATATCGAAAAATGAAGTTATTATTGTATTTGATAAGAATCAATGATTTAAAATTGAGACTGAATTTATGGCATATATTATGCCACAAGAAACCCTTTCCCATGTTTAATCTTTTTAAAATTGATTACATCCTCACCCTTTGCGCAATACAGTATCTAATTATTTTATAGCCTTTTCCTCACTGTCTTATATCATTACTTTGCATTATAAACCCTTATATAATATGATATTTTGATGTGTTAACGATTCTCAAATAATAGTCTCATTCAAACAACTATTAGTCAATTAATTTAAATTATTCTGTTTGATCTGTAGGACATCTTACTGTACTTGTGAACATTTTCTCTGTCCTGAACTAACATAACACTGTAATTGTCTGACCCAAACCATTGCTCTAAATTCGTGTCCTCATACTTAATGACTTAAGATTAGACAACTTTTTCTCTTTATTTTCTCTCAGAGCAGTCGATAGCAGTGACCCTTTATTCCCTTCTTCTGCCAGTTCTTCTTTTACTTACATTATACAGATATACAAGCAATAGAGAAATGGTTGTGAATCACCAGCTGCTACTGCAGTGACGTCCTTAATCGGTCGTCATTGAACTGATCCCACCTGATCCCAAATAAGATTTCATTTTCTCTTCTTTACCACTGAACGAATGACACTTCGATTGCATAATTGACCAATTATTATGATTCACAGCATTACTCAATATTAGACGTCAGGAATTTTATTTATTGTCATTAAGTGATTCATAAAAACAAAATAAAATCTCGTTATATGATTGTAAATAAAAATTTAATAAAAGTTTAGGAAATTTAATAAAATAAAATGCAATGTAAGCCAGAACCAGAACCAGAACCAGAACCAGAACCAGCTACGGGGCAAAGAGGGCCCTGAGCATTTTGAGCTTATTAAGTGTAGGTCTGTAGGCATAAAAAATTGACAAAGCTAAGCTTCTCATATATTGGTGGTTTACCAAAAAACCCCAACCAAAAATTTCTTGGTACGGCACTGGCCAGAGAAATAAAACCAAACTCGAAAACTTAATAAATTTAGTAAATGTCTTACAAGTTTAAACTTTTAACGGATTTTGTTTAGCAGTTTCGGGCGGATCCTAATAAGAAAAATTACAAAAACATGCAATTTATTGATATTCTGCACAGTATAGGTATTGTTAATTTGAATTCGCAGTGATGTTAAATCTTATAAATAGATTACAAAAAAGTCATGGCAGGTGTGATCTGATTTTTGAAACCGCAGAGAAGAGGTGCTTAATGTAGATCTACAAAAAGGATATGGAAAGTAACTAATAACCCGTGCATTTTAAGCGCCGGCAATAAATATAAAACAATTTTCGTATTATATTTTATCGAATCATTTATTATTTAAAATATGATCACAAATAAAGGTTGCTTTGAACTGACTCTTAATAAAGGGCATTAAAACAGCAAATTTATCGCCTCTTAAAAGATTATTACTTATGTATAGAGAAAGATATCCTTTTAAAAAGATTTCAATATGGATAAGAAGAATATAAAATACAGATACTATTATTAATGAGATGATCGAGTTGTATACGAGTTGATGGAAATATCTGCACGTTTTTCGCATAAATGAATCCCAACCCCCTTTTGCTGTATTTCTGTGATATTTCTCCCCATATTTTCTCGAATAGCTTTATCCTTAAGATAGTTTATAACACAACTCGCGACCAGAAAACGTAATTTGAATAATAACCAAAACTAAGGGCTCGAGTCTTTACAGTCTCATTAAAATTTGAGTCACGATTCTCTTATATTTTGGCCCATCGCTCAACATTGGGTCCATTTCTCTTTTGTGCCTTTCGTATTACGTGCTAAACAACTTGTTTCCTCTCCCCTCATACTAGAGTCCAATAGCATCGTATTATCTCTAAAGGCTTTTCGGTTTCACTTTTTTTTCTCGCAAACCACAAAAGCTAAGAGAAGGCGATATTTAGCAATTCGTGCTTCTGCTAACTGTTACTTAAAGAAGTTTTTTATTATATTATTATTATATCTAACCATAAATTTATTTTATTTTGTAATTTAAAATGTGAAGCACGTGTGGCGTATTTAGTAGGTTAGTAACCGTCGATTTGAGGAACATATTGTTTTTGTTCAAATAATTTGCTACTGTACTCATGTATAATATTTCACTAATGAGGCAAAACATTTCTTGGATTATAAATAGAAAACTGGGCTGCAATGAACACGAATTTATTGATAACATTTGCTCAAAAAATAGGCAATTTATGAAGTACTCTATTTTGTTTGACTTTTCAGCTCAACTTTCTTCATATATGAAGCTCTGAAGCTTTCTTTTTGTGATTAAATGTTCCTCCAATTCAGAAGCTATTGATTAATGTTTCGATAGCTGTTATCTATACCCAGAAATATGCTGATTATATCTAAATTAAGCTAAGCTTTAGTTTCCTACAAATCTACTAACTTGATAAAAATCTAGATTAAAATTTTGCTACAAGTAATTTACAGTGGTTTTATGTTTTAAAGTTAGAAAATAAAGAACATTTATTTAGAACAGCAAATCCATACCAATTCCTTCAGAGTTATTCAACTTTTTCTATTACTATTGCTAATTATATTTTATTGATAAAGAATAACAATTCAATGCTTAACAATTGGAAATGTCATTTTAACAATTTAGCCCTAAAAATTAATTTTGGAATCGGTGCCTAAACATAGAGAGGTTGCCTTTTTAGTATTTTCTTCTTATATTGAGGGAATTTATATCTATTTACAGGTAATTTCTTTACATATGAAACCACATGCAGAATAATGTTATGGTTTGATGTGTTAACGATCCTCCAAATATTAGCCTCACTGAAACCCCCCCCCCCCTGGCCCCACCGCTGGCCACAGCTCTCCCTATTACTTTAAACATGAATTATAACAAATGAAAACATTCTAAACTCATCATATTTTGAATGTATTTCAAACATTTTATAAAAAAAATAAGTTCAGATTTGGGTAAATGAAGTGTTCAATCATCTGAAACCTTGTAATACATTAAAAATTCTCAAAATATGAATTATTTTATAAAAATTTTTATTTGTAGGTTTAAATAAATGTTCATTTTTAAGAATATAAATTAAACCGTTTAATTAATTAACCTTAATATTAGCTTTCAATCAATTTATTTTTTAAACAAAATTCAATATAGAGTTCAAAAGCAACCTTTAAATGACATCATTTATAGTCAAGTCCCGAAAAAATACATAAGAAGTAGCGCTTGATCTGGAATAAAAATATAGCGGTCTTTCATTCTTTCCTGCTTTAGAAGTAAAATAGTATAGACATAGTTACTAATGGGCTGGTTCGGGTTCTAATGGGCACCTCGAACCTCTCTTAAACCTAGAACCTCGAGGTTCTGAACCTACGAACCTCAGAACTTCAGTGTATAAACAATTTCATATATTTTAAAAATTGTAAACAATATTCTCAATTATTGTATTATTTATAGAAAATGTCGATTCAAAAGTAAGTTTAAGTCTAGAACCGCAAACCTGAACCCAAACCTCAGGTTCTGTAACCTCATGATATCAATATTTAGAACCTGATCTTGAACCTCAGGTTCGAAGTTCGCGTTCTAGAGGGTCATTATGCACATCATTATACATAGAATAGCAGGAAATCAAGGAATGACAGTCATGTCATCCATGGTATTCGAGTAGTGATAATCTTAAGCTAATTTTTATAAAATTACTAATACTTTCATTCAATTGTTTTATATCTAATCAAAAAAGTGTTAAATTTTTGACATCAAAAGGCGATTGTTTTGCAATATTATGCAAAACAGATGTTTTCGTTACAAATAAATATTTAAGATTTGATTAATTAACAAATGATTAGTATTTATATTGAAAAATAAATATATTTAAAGTGGAGACCAATGTAAGTAATAAAATATGTTT
>JAQGCH010001332.1:0-16191 GCA_034699485.1 Nanhermannia elegantula | reverse complement strand
GTTGACAACGTGCAGACTATGGCGCTATATATCATACGGTAATACAATTTACTGTATCTTTTAATTCAATTATAGCTCACTATACTGGACCACTCGATTATGTAATAGCATTAATACGCTTAACATTTTGTACGAAGGAAGAGATTAAAGTTTTTCTTACATTTTATTCCAATTAAATAACTTCTAAAACAAATCACTGAATAATAAGACTTAAAAACAATTTAATAACTATTTTTGAATCACTTTATAAAACAGACTAAAATGCATTTAAAACACAACTTTTAATGACTATTAAACGCTTTTATTAGTTGAAAATGTGTTTCCAAACCTATTATATCTGTATTAAGAGAACTTTTATTGATATTATGACAAACTCTTATCTATAGCTGAACTTCATTTTCATATAAAATTATTGGCATTTATTAATTGCTGAGTAATTGAAAACTATGTTTACTTGTTATGCAATATTAACGTTATTCTCTTTAACAGTTGGAAATTACTTTCAACAAACATTTGCAGTGAATTATTGCTGTAATTTGATATCCAGTCGTCAACAGCTATGAGTTTGAAATTTTAAGTTTTCTGATTACTTATGATTAAGAAGAAAAGATTAAATTCTGAAAACGCACTCAAATGCAAACCATGAATAGCAGTAATCGTGAAATTCATTTAAATCAAACTTTTTTTAATCAATTATTTTCAGAGTTCAGCGAATGTTACGAAGAATTTTTTTTTAATAAATTGTTGACTAGTTTTTAGTGATATATCTATTTCTCATATTCAAAGTTTTTTATTTTTGAAAAGTTCAATATTACACATCTGTTTAATTTTTGCAAAAAAACTTTTTTACATAAAAATTTTTTTTTTCATTTAAAACACAGTAAAAAAAAGTTTAATAACTCATTCTGTTATCAGATTTTCTTATCAAAGAGTCACTTATTTTCCCAACTTCTCAATCCATTTAATTTTCACGAACAAAAAATTACCCAAAAATAAAAATACATAATTGAATGCAATATATAAAGCACTGATACTTATAAAGTGAATGTCATTAAACTAAACAGTTTAAGAATTTTATTTCTGGTTCTCATACAGTATTCAACTTCAATGACATAAGGCTTAGTATTAAATTAGTTTTGATTAAAAATTCTTTAGAATAAACGGTAAATAAAAAAATGGTTAATAAAATGCATAAAAATTTAATTATAAGAAATAAAATAAAGTTAAAGATTCTATTATTAGTTTATTAATCCTGTTTGAGAAACGAATGGTTAACAACTTATACTTTATGAGCTAACAAACCCTTTATCAGACTTAAGTCAGGAAGAAGTGACCCATCATTTAAAACGCAATAAACTTTTTATTGATTTTTAATTGCTTTGTGAATAATATGATGAGTTTTCTATTGGCTTTTTAATTATAATCTATGTATGAATAGGACTCGAAGTCTTTTTTCAATACTATAATTATATTATTAAAACCAGTTATATATTCTGGTTATCACCCCATAGGTTAACGAGCAGTTAATAATTCAGAAAAAGATTCCTTTGTGTAGGAGTAGGTCATTGATCACAACCCTTGGGTTTTTCGATAACTTTTTTTATTTCAAATACAAAACAAAATTTCAAGAGTTCTGTATCGCTTGAATTGCATGTAAAACAAGTAATTTTAATGCTTATGAAATTGTCTATCAAAGGATTCAAAGAACTTCTTCTCAATTTAATTATTCAAATAAAGTTTCATTTTAAGATAGTCTTGCATTTGGATTTTCATAACTTGCTTGTGATTTAAATATCAGTCAAATATGATCTCTGTATTATAAAGTTCTTATTAATCACAAAACGTGATTGATTTCAACAATTTTCAAACAGATTCCTGTCTGACATCTGAGACAGAAATGTTTATTATATGAGTTCATGAACAGAATTCCGAACAATCCTTGTATTGTAATTAGAGTTTAATTTTTTATCCATCATAAAATAGCTTAAAATGCGCAAATATATGCCTTCATTTCATTAATTTATCCTTTTTAGTACAAATTTAATATACAAACAAAATTAACAACAACATACATTTTTCTTAAATTTAAGCATATTTTGCTAATTTTTTCATTTTAATTCATTTTATTCACAATATATTTTTACAAAGTTGTAAAAATAATCACATCTTCACATCCTCTTCAATGAAATAGTGTATAGATCGACATAAGCTAGCTTAAACTTGAAGCTTGAGCTTGAAGCTTGGTATATAAAGCAGAAGCGCAGCTCAAGCTCAAAGCTCAATGTTTGAGCTTCAAACTCAGCTCAGCTGTAGGTCTGTTTAGGCTCCAGAAAGCATTTGAATGCAAAAGAGGTGTCAATTTAAAATGAACCTTAAATAGCGAAAAGGCATATTTCGAAAATAGATTATCTGATAATTCATTGCAAAGTTTGATGTGTTTGTAATCTTTTTTATCAAAATTATTAATATATTTGTGTTTATTACTTGATATATATTTCTTATACTTTTTAAAATAAATGCATATCTGAATTGAAATTCGCATTATTCGTTAATTTTTGATAAGCTCAGAAGCGCAGCTCAGGCTTCAGCTCTGAGCTTATGAGTAAAAGCGCAGCTCAAGGGGTTTTGAACACAAGCTCAGCTCAGGTGAGGCCTGTTTCGAGCTGCTGAGCTGCAAGCTCGAGCTTTAAGCTCAGATTTTTGACCAAATGTCGATCTATAAAATAGTGGATAAAAAGCTGTCTATACTTTTCATTAGACTTGAATTCATTAATGAAGATAGTGTGAACAAGGCTTAACTTTCTCCTGAGCTTATGTTCATGATTACTTGTTCAATTTGTATACCTAAGAGCAGTAGTTCTCAAACTTTTTTACCTCGCGGACCACGTGCATATAATCGATCACGTGATTCACATAGAGCTTAATGTTAAAATCTTTAGCTCTGCCGACCACTAGTGGTCCGTAAAAGGAAGTTTGAGTCTAATCATGTTATTCCTTTTCTTTATGCTTAAACTCATTTATTTCTCCTTTATAATCCTGTATTTTTCCTGTATATTCCTGTATTTTAAAAATTATCTTAAGTTCTAATACAGAATTAATCAAAAAATTTTATTGAACAATATAAAGAGCTATTTTACATTGAATTTATACTTATAGTTTGATTTTGCAGTTGTTTGTGACAAAATATTAGAAAAACTTTTATTACTTTTAATGCTTTTAGATATTTGTTACAATTTAGACGCATTCAGACTTTGTTACTGTTTAATCACTCATTTTAATAGTAATGCTTATATATTTTTGAAAAATTGTGATTTTTATCACAAAGATTTGTTTAGTGCTTTTCCTGTATATTTCAATATACAGGTAAGACCTTCTCCTCTATTCTGCATTTAAAGCCCGATTATTTTTATAATACAGGCGATTCCTAATATTGGTCAGCCTAAAAATGGTACAGAATGTTATTGTTTACAAATAAATCTCTTAAAGATGATTATTTATGCAAATATACATTTATGACCTAAAAATCAAAAATATGTATTTTTATGCATAATTAAAATGCATACTATTACTGGTCTTCTAATTTATGCAATTCATGCCTATTTTTAAGCTTTATGGCCATAACTATTATACAAGCAATTAAAAGACAGAAATATGTAAAAATACTATAACTAGTGACTATTTTTTGCACATAAAGCTAATCAATCTTTTCAGTCATTGAATATTAAAGTTTTTTTACATAAATTCTAGTAAAAAAAATTAATTATTGCTTTGAATCTAAATAAGAGTTTCTGTAAATGTTCATAAGTTTTGTATTCATTATCATAATCATTCATTATTAATGATAAAATACATTTAATTTATTAAATAATTGGTAAATCTTATGCCTGAACTGATTAACCACAGATAATATCTCAAAATTTACACTCATTTATGTGATTCAATCAATTCATATAGAGTTGACTGTCATTAATAGGCAATTCAGTCATTAAATGCACGCGTGGGCACTGTTGAAAAAATATTTCATTATACAGTAGACTCTCGTTATAGTGAACGACCAAATGCAAATCCGTTCACTGTATAGAGAGTTCACTTTATCGGGAGTCAACACATAGTCAATACATTATAGCGTATAGCGAACCAAATTTGTGATCTAAAACAGTTCACTATAGCGATAGATACATAATATCCGACTTGACTATAACGAGAGTCTACTGTAATTTCTAGTTTTATATTGAATTTTGCATTAAACTGATTTTAAACATAATAAATATAATTAAATTAAAAAAAAATACCTAATTATAGCTCAAATCTGTGCTATAAATAAATTGTTGAAATTGAAATCTGATTGAAATGAGTCAAATAAATTATTTTAATTTTTATTAAAAGAGCTTATAATCTGATAGATAAAAATCTACTTAAATGTGATTTTTGAAACTTTTGCTTAATTATTAAACAGATATAGTTATTAACAAGACTCAGAATAATGATATAAAGCGAACGATTCTTAAATTCTATTTTTATTAAAATCTTTTGTCTCAAGAATAACACCATAGGTTGAGAATACAGCTTAATAAAGAGAATTTCTTTATTTCACGTGATTGGGCCTTATTTTTATTTGAGGAATCGATAGAATTTAAAATATAAAGTCGATAATACTTTTGATCTCTGCTCATGAGTTGATAGACTTCTTCAGAGTTCGTTAACACTTATAATGTTGCGACGGAATGAGATATTCTGCAAATAAAAGTCAAACATTTATTATAAATACGAATTTAACATTCAAAATAAGTAGTCATTTCATAAAACTAATTACTTAATTAGTGTAATGCTATTTAAGAGACCACATGTTTTCCAAACCTAAGGACTGCATATGTTTTTCTTTTTTGATGGTTAGCTCTTAAAGTTTTAAATTTTTATGGTATGAGAAAATAAATTTATGATTAATATCTCAATCAAATTTTGAGTCGGTTTCGAATTCTTAGGCACTCAAATGTTCGGTGTTTGTTATCTGCATAAAAATTTTCAAATACTCTTATGTTTTTATTTGAATTTATTTTATCAGAATAATTGACGTAAATGTTAGATTCGAGGTCTTTCATAATATATAAATAACTATTCTTTCGATTTTTCAACCTTTAAAACTTAATTACTTGAAGGAAAGAACAAAACCATAAAAAAGCTAACTTTTCAATTAGTATTTGAATAGACGTTAAACTTCTTAAACATAAAGTAATTCAAAATCTAAATAATACTTATTTAAAAAAAAGTTAATACTTTTTCTCTTCCTTCGGATTATTTCTAAATGATTGATAATTTAGGAACCGTTTAGTTTAAACATATTGTTGCCTAAAAGGCTTTTGAGAATACTTTTGCATCTAATTTATAGTTAAATTCAAATTACAATATTATAAATGATTATAAGAATAAAATTTATTGAATTTGGAAAAAAGTTTATTCAAATAAATCAATTCGTATGTTATTAGTTAAGGAATACTTCTATTATTTAACTGTTACTTAATATACAATTCAGTACATGATTTACAGCAAAATTTAAATTTATTTGAGTTATTTTTAATAAAAAATGAATTAATAAAATAGTGGTTAGTCATAAATATAATGTAAAAGAGCCTAAAAATATAAGTACTTATTTATAATTTAAAGTTTCATAAATCTGTGTCAAGTTTACGTCAAACAAAACCCATTATCATCCGTATAAATGAGATTTTAATCGACTTTCATAAAGCGAACACTGAATTTTGATGAGCTATTATTTCACTGTTAATTGTAGTGCAGTTTTGATCTTGTGAAGGGTTTGCGCACATATTATCACTTAAATAAGTTTTTCTAAGTTTATAATATTTTATAATAATAAGTGACATACCAGAAAACATTTGTACGAATCCGAACACAATTAATATTATCCCTAAATCATAAATCTTAAGCAATATAATGGTTGAAATGCCACAAATGAGAGTAATTATTGAACAAAATACTACTATAATATAGTATCTGTAACTCAACCAACAAAACTCCAGTGGATTTTTCGGGACATTTGACATTTTTCAATGTCTTCTTAAAATTGACTGTCATTTATTGCTGTTAAGTATTAATTTTCATAATAATACTCATTAATCAAACTTAAATTTTGGTTTTGTATGAATGAAGAATTGTCGTAGAATTGCTTTAACCTTGCGTTGAAACATGACATCTGTGTATGTGTTGTAATGAACTTCCTCTTTGATCTAAAAAAGGTTTATAATAAGTTATAATTTATATAATTATAATATATTTTTATGCAATAAATTCTATAAAAGTCTTCAAATAAAAAATTATATGATAAAAATACTAAAAGGAAATAAAATAAATTAAAAATAGAATAAAAATTTATACGAATAAAAGTAATTTTTATTGCTAGCTCATTGACAAAAAGATTAAAAATAAATAATTTTAATAAAAATTAAGCCATTTATAAATTCAACTTTTTGGGCCAAATCTTAATTTATTAAACACTAATTTTTCTTCATTAAATTTTTCAACGGTTAGTATTATTTTGTGATTAATGATGCCAACGATGTCTTTATAATTGATTCAAACCTATCTTAAAATTTTTATATTAATTTTCAACAATGATCAATATCATCATATATTATAGTATTGAGCAGACATGGGGACGGGGGTGTGGTAGGGGTGTACCCCCAAGGTCCGAAATTTTACCTTGGTCCCCCTTTGATTTGTGGACCCCCCTCCCCCATGGATTTTTGAATTTTTACCATGGTAGGGGGGACCAAAGTAAAATTTTTTTAGAAATAGTACCCCCCCCCCCTCTGGACTTCATACCTTCCCCATCTCTGGTATTGAGGCTATTGATTGATCAGTTCAGGTTTACAGGTGTACATCGGTAAGTATAATGAGTAGAATATGAGGAAATTTATTTTGAACAAAAAACTCACGTGAACTTTATTCTGGTTGAAAAAGATATATTATTTATAAAATACTCTGTTAATACTGAAAAAATTGATTAAAACATTTACATTTTGGATTTTCACTTTCGGTAACTATTTATACAGTAGTAGCTGATCTATCACAGAAAAATTGTGCCAACCAACTAAAACATGACAGATGCTGGGATTCAGCCCTCACAAGTTAAGCCATAGAAAAAACAACACTAATTGAGCTCTAATAACCGCTGGTTTAACTTTAGTTTTAAAATCAGCGCCGTAACCAGGATTTTATGCTTGGGGAGGCTAAACCCCAAAATATAGTAATTTTTAAAAATTGCTACAGACCTACACTTAACTATTCAAAAATCTTTGGGGGGCTATAGCCCCCTCAGCCCCATAGGTAGTTACGGCAGTGTTTAAAATGCCAGTTAATTGCAATTAATTCTGTAAAATAAATTGTGTTATTGAAAAAATCTTAATTATGAATAATTATTTTCGTTATTAAGCACAGATCTCAAGTGACTAAGAAATATTTTATAGTATTTTTTCTATCAAATTGATTTCAGTTAAATTAAATTAACAAATACTTATTTTAATAAAGTCCATAACTTATAAATCGAGTGTAACTTATTTGATAAAATTAATCAAAATGATAAGTTATAGTTACATAACTATTATCCTAACGAATTAGTTTAACTTAATATATGGTTTTTTATATTTTTAGCCTAACTTGTACTTTGATTATTCAGATAATTAAAAGTGCTTAGTCTTCAGTTTATTAATTCTCACTAAAGCTCAAAAGTGTAACAAAGAGCACAACTAAAGATAGTTTAATGAAATAAAATTGAATTAATAAAAAAAAATCTGCGAATAAATTAAATTTATATCCTATTTTGATGGCTTTGCAAAACGATATAATATGACTGAATAGCAAAAAAAAAATTAAAAAAATAATCAGATTAAATGTCATTTCTAATAGAAAACAGGATCACTAAAAAGTTTCTCGAATTTTCTAAACTTTATCAAAGTTCTAATAAGATCTCTATAATGTTTTGAAAGGCTTATAAATAAAACGTGAAGTAAAGTTAGAATTAAAATTTTTAAAAAATCAATTCATCATCATTTGAAAGAATGACTTTTATTCATCTACTAAGAACTTTTGATGTTATAAATATCTAGTCGTAAAATTATCATACGATTCGATTATTCTATTGATAATTAATCTTAATATGCTTTACAAGTCTTACTTCACTATCTCTATGAAGTCTTATTTTGATCGTGAATTGACTTAAGCATAATGTCTCTTAAAATCATTCATTAACCTTATTTAAAGAGGTTCTTCATAATTGACACGATTGAGTTCAAGGTTACACAAGTTAATTACAATTGACTAAAACTAGTTTCTATTCATAATGTATTTAAAATAGTTTCCAAAAAGAAAAAATGCTGGTATACTATGTTTTCCATAAATTATTCAAATTAAATACAAGAATAAAGCACTTAATCTGAATTTGATTCAATCACATTATTTTGAGTTTTGTTTTTTATTATTCAATGAAAAAAATTATACTTTAATTTATGCTTTAATTTATGCTTTAATTAGATTTATGTTTAAACCAATAATTATGCTTACACTGAATTTTTTTTCTAAAGTACAGTTACAGGTATTAAATCATGTATTAGTAGATTAAATAGAAAAAAGTATTTTAAGGATAACAGAAGCAGACAATCAGAGGATAAATGGTGAATAGAATTCTTCAATAACAGGGATGAGGTCCGGATCCCACTCAAGAAATTAGAATATTTTGATTCTATAGATATAAGAAAAATTTGAAAAATACTTTGGTCTCAACTTTTAATTTAATTCAAATTATTAATGATTAGGATTATGCTTAAAATTTAATATTTAAATAATAATAAAAAATTTGATGATCTCTAGTGTTTCAAAAGGCTGTTATTTTTACATCACTGGTATAGAGTCTAACTCATGAATGCCTAACTCATCGGATATCTTACACCATTTCATTTTGCATGAGCTTTAGCTTGGGCTTCAATTTTTATTATGAAATTCAACATTAAGTTAATATAAAACATAAAATAAATTTTAAGATTAAACATTTATATTTATTTTTATGTAAAAATTATTTTATAAATATAACTCAATTATTTCTTATCTGACAGCTAGAAAAGAAGTATCATATTTTGAGAAAATATAATAATCAGATATAACTTAGCATAAGAATCAAAATGAACACTTTCATGATTTAGTCCCCAATCTATAAATATCATGCCATTGCTCTATATTCTTGAGTATAATGGAAATGGTCAGTAACTGATCAGTAGATATTTATTTTCAATTTGGTTTTGCGCCACATTAAAGAGCCATTAAAAGTTTGCCTCAAATGCCAAATTTTTCAATTTGGTTTTGATTTTTATTTAAACATTTGCTTATATTTTTATATTCTATGTCAGTATTATAGTATTACAAGAAAAGCTTAAACTTCACTTAAATCGAATGAGCTTTTCTGTAAGTGACAGCTTATACTCTATATAAGTTCGATCTCAGGCTTAATTTATGTCTTACACAAAGCTATTGTTGAATAACTTTGAATACTTTTGACTTAGGATATAAAGAATTTCAATGAATATCAATCAAAGATGAATATCAATAAATCTTTTTGATCGAAAGACTTTTTATATAACTATAGTATTGTTTAAACTACAAAAGCTTAATAATTATATAATATATAAAGTATACTACTTGAGGGATATATAATATATATCCATTTATCATTGGCTAAAAGGCACAGTCAAGTTAATAATTGATAATGATTTGAATGAATTTAACTAAAAATAAGTCATAGCTATTTGTATAATAGGAATACTTTAAACCTTATCTTAATTCGTAAAGATTTTAAATGAGTTGCATTCAAAATACAGGATTTTTGAGTATTAAAAAATATGATTTTTTAAGTCATTTCCATATTTATTTTTGTTTATTTTTGAATTTTAAAAACACTTTAAAATACGCTTAAGTTAATTACAGATATATAGTTACCGGCACATGAAAACCCTGACAATAAGGTCAAAATTATACAGTTTTAATTATTGTTAGGTTAATTTTTTTGCTTTAAGCGTAAAATACGATATGAAGTTAGCTTAAAAAATCATTATAAAGACAACTTATTCTCAATAGAATTTTAATTACTGAATAACTTGGCTTTAATTTACTGCTCAATTATTAGGCAATCACACGAAGAGCTATTGAAAATTGATTGCTTTTGTGTAAATTAATCGGAATTTTTAACAAAAATTTATTGATTAGGCCTAAAATTTTTGATGAGATGATGAATGAATAGGAAAGAGCGATAAAATGGATTTAAAGATAGAATAAAATAAAGTAAAAGATGAGTTATGCAGTAGAGGTCTAAAAGGCATAAATATTGGTAAAGTGGAAACGTTAGAAATAAAGTTAATAACATTTTCACGATTTTGATTTAAACCTGGCCATAAATCAAGAAAAATAGAGATTTACAATCAAGAAAGTAGATCGTATTGAGTCCATTCTTGAGGATCTTTATATAAACGGTTTGATAATATCCCACTGGAAACCAGTTAAGGGCAAGTTTAGGCCCTTCTATTGAGGTGACCTAATGTTACAGTTGAGAATTATCTTACGATAACTCTTAGAGAAACGGTCACACATTGACACAATATTTGCCAATACAAAAATGTTGAGCTCATCACCATTTTCAGACATATCTTAGTTAGATTCTGGCCGGTGTGGACGCAACTATTCCTTACCATTGCATGTTATTAAATGATGTCTCGAAGAGCTGCAGTGATACTCGTGCTCACAATATATAGTATTTTATTCGGTAAGTCTTTATCCTCACTTCAAATTTCCCATTAATTCAAATCCGTATCAGTTTCTATTCAAGTTTTAATAACATTAATACCAATTTAATTTATTTATGAGACTTTAGTTATAATAAAGACTATATATTTATTTCATATTCTTTATCTCTATCTCTATCGTAAACTTTGAAAACCAGAAATTGAGTCTCATTTAAATGATTGTACGATTCAGTATAGATGTAAAGGTTGATAAACTTGGGATAGGAATTGTTGAAACTTTAATGAACACATAAATTAAATAAGTTTTTGTTTTTGAAGAAAATAAAGAAACTTTTAAAATCTTTATAACTTTAAGAAACTTAAAACTTTTATTTAGAAGTGAACTCTTATCTTCTTCCTAATAGTGCTAATAAAGTACCGGTATATTTAGCCAAAAAAATAGAATAAGTGCTAAAATTTAGTTTTTCCTGAATAGTTCAGTAAATTCTTAAATTTATGAAATGTTAATTAATTTTTTTGTTCAAAATCGTGTTAAATTCTTATCTATCATTCTTTTAAATCTCATATTTAGGTAAAAATAAGATTTATTTCGTAATTTTAATCTAAAAATAATTTGATAAGTATTTGAACTAATAATTCACAAAATCATAAAAATCTTCATTTATTTTGCATTTTTAATCTTATTCTCAATTCTTAAAAGTTATTATTTATGATAAAAGAAATAAAATTTTAACATTTTTAAGATAACAAAATTTTCTCACAAAACTATTAATAACTATTAAATCGATTAAAATCTATATTTCAGACAAATCATTATCAATACAGGAATACAGAGCCTGTGAAAACTCATTTCAATGCACAACATTTTGCAGTGCAAAGGGCTTTAACGATAGGGTTTGCAAAACAGTGACAGTGGATGAAAGTCCTAATATCGATGGATCTCTACTAACAAACAGACGCGTATGTCTTTGCAGTGAATCAAGTGAGTAGTATTGGTATTAAGACTTTGAAAAACAAAAATTTTTATCCAACATAACAATAATAATCAAAAATCTCTTACATTTTCCCAATGATTAATCTCTACAGAGGAAGGATATGGCGGAAATCCAGCGACAGGTGAATACTTCCCGTATTGGTTCAGTCCTGGGCACGAATGTATCCGCAACGGAAGCGATAGACAATGCAAAGAGTATTGCAAACGAATCCGTATACCCACTGATTATTGTGAATGCAGACTAAGTTCGTGCAAATTTCCTAAAAGACATTTAAATGTTCCGCAGACTCTCTCTCAAACATAATATGCTATTAAATGTTGAACACAAGCAATAATAGTTATCAAACATATTTAAGATATTAATTTTCAAATAATTTAATTAGTTTTTTAATTATGGTTTATCACAATTTTGAATTATTATTTTATACTAATTTATTATATATTTTTGGGCACATTTTAAAATATTTATTTAAAGCGCAATAAAAACTCGATTTTATCTCATAATCTTAACTCTTGTTGTGTAATACGATGGATATCTTGAAGGCTGTTTAGTCTTATGTATGTACTTATGTCCCTTTGACTGGAATTTTTGTTATTGTTTTTATTAAATAAAATTAAAACAACTTCTCAATTAAAAGTTTATTTTTCTCCAAACGATAACTTGTAATTAATATAAATAAAAAATGAGTTTAATTATTAAGAAAAAAGCATTAAATAATTGATAAGACTGAATAAAATATGAGTTTTGTATGTAAGCCCTTGACAGTGGTCTAAAAGGTATCTTTATATCGATCTAACCTTCATTATCTCGACGAGTAAAGCAACAGGATTTTGGTTTTACTGTTATATGTTTTTTCTCAAATAAATTAAGTTAACATGAAATCTAGTTTTTCTCTCTTTCAAACTGAATCGATTCGTAATCTCTTAAACATTCAAAAAACTGGTAGTTTTAAATGAGAGCCTCCGTTAGACTCAAACATAATGCAAAGTCCGTCATAAATAATTCATATTTTACGAAAAAGACCTGTTTAGGCAAAGATTTACTGACTATAAATTATTTTATCAATCTGTGGGTATTACAGAAGTGCTTTACTATACTGTTCTATTCAACAGCATATAAAACATTTAAATAAGTGTTCAGAATATTATATGCTTACAAAACACATAATATTAATCATGCATTCAAAACATTGCACTGATTAATGACAACATTTTGTAGCAAATACTCAGAAATTAAGGCAACAAACTATAAGTCGTTTGTTAAGCCGTGACATAAGATTATACAGTAATTAAAAATACAAATAAAATGCCATAAATAGAGCACAAAACAAAAATTAAATGTTATTAAGAATTTGAAATTCACTCCTATTTGTTCGTGCAGTTAAGTTAACTGCAAATATAGTATTGCAAACAATAACGATATTTATTCTGTTTTCAAGATAACAAATTTTTCACGTAATGGCCTCAACACCGTTGAACTTTGCATTAATATAACTGTTTTTATCAAACTTAATATACGAATAAACTATTGGAGGGTTTAAGGTATTTAAGTTCTAAGAATGGTATTTCATATGATAACAGATACCAAGACAACCATCGCTTCACAAAAATAATAACAGAAACTACAGTAAAACTTCTAAAATATAAATTCCTTTTCGTCAAATATTTAGGTTTCAAATAAAGTGTTTTTATTCATATCTATAAAAGCAATAAATGGTTCAAACATTTAATCTAAAAGGTTTTCGATAATATATCTTTTTGTCAAAAAAAGTTAACATTACTTTTAAATCAATTTAATTTTAAACAAAATTGATTCCTTTTTGAATAATTAAAATAAAGTTTTCAATTTCCGGTCAGATTAAGATGAATAAAAGTATTTTTTTTATATCACTGCAATCCACTTAAGACATTATGAATTTTTAAATAATTAGTCATAGACTTCCGCTGAGTAGGCGAAGCTCTTTAACAATAAGTCCAATTTTTTATACGTTGATTTATTGAAATAGAGTACTTCAAAAATAATAATAACATTCGATAAGAATTTCTTTTGTCAAACAGTAGGGTTGAGCTCAAAAAATATGAAACTTATTCATAACTCATATAACTGATTCTAATAATTTGAGAATATTTTCTCAAAATTAACTAATAATTTATTAAATAAAATATAATTTTATTATTTCAAACAATTTTAAGTTTTATTTTTAATTATTAGCTCATAATGTGTAACAATGGGAACTTATTTTTTGTAATAATGAGAGGTTTGAACATCTAATGTGACTGTTTGTCTATAGTGAGAAAATGGGTGATCATAAAAACCTAATTATGTATATATTCCACTCAAACTAATAAATATGATGATGTGATGAGTGGTCTCGACATAATATATTAGAACAAAAAATGCAGTAATTTGATGCATACATAAGTATCTGTTCTAAATTTAGTGTCTGGCAGGTTCATAAAAATCTGCGAAACTGCTAAAGATATCATTTCTTTCAATTTTTAATTGAAGCTAAGGCTCAATCTTGCTTTACTTGCTTGTCATTGCTTACAATTCCATTTCAAAAGTTGACAAAATTCTATTATATTATTTCAAAACTTGTACTTATGGCCGGAACTTGAATACCAGTACTCATTTTTACGGGTATTCAAGAGTACTAACGGGTAGTTACAAATAATTATGAGTTTTCATTCATTTGAAATACCCGTAAGTTAATGAGTATCCGGAAAAATACTTGTAACTACTTTTTCAGCACCGGTCCTCACCTACTTGTACTTGGGCATCAATCAGTAACTATCGAGTAAATTATTACAATTATTACAATGAGAGTTCACACCATTTTGTATATATGTAAGAATCAATTCATAAGAGCTCGAGTTCTTATAAAATATTTTGGTTATTATGAAAAACTCTAATTATTGTTATCTAAAATACAATATATGACAAATAAAAGTCAATATTAAAAGTGAATAACAGTTGGTAAGAGTGGCATACAATGAAGATAACAGTTGATACCAGATTGTTGAGTCCCTCTTTCTGAGACTCTAAGGTATAGTGATTGCGCTGTGGTTTTGCAAAACAATATTATAACGATACTTAAACCACTTCATTTAGGAATAAGCATAGGGTGTGGTTATTAAGAACTTTCAGTCATTAAATTTGATTCATTTTAAATATTAATCAAAGAATCAAACGCTTCCTAAAAAGTTGATATTTTTGTTTTTGGATCTTTTAATTCTAACTTTTAATTTATTTGTAATGTGAAAGACTTTCAATAATGGGATTAAATAAAATTTTAAACTGTGTTAAAACAATACGAACAACAAGAACCACATTTTTATTCACATTCATCATATTGTTATCACCATTTTCTAACTCTCAAGATATTAACTCAAACCCTATTTCTCCACCGCGTTTGGGACAAGGTTTGCATTTTTATATCCCATATAGTGATTTGTATTAGGAATAAATATAAAATTTATTTCTAACTATACTATAATATTTGGAATTAAAATTAATTATATAATTAAAATTAATATTAATTGCTGCGCATAAAATGGGATCACTTTGTGCGATAACAAATCGTTTTAATAGATATATTCTATACTTATATTCTATAATAGCCTATAGTTTTTATATATAAGCTCAAATAAAAGTTTCAGACGTGGTTTTTGGTACTTTAATTCAATTTTTATTTATTTAAAACTTACTTAAGTCATAAATTGTAGAGTTGGATAAAATTAAAATTAATTATAAAAATAGAAGAATTGATATTAAGATTAACTTAAATAATAATTAACAAATTAATTTCAGCTCCTGTTTTTATACCCGGAAATGCGAGACCTATAGAAAATTTAGGTCCTCAAATTCTTGGGGACTTAACAGCTTTTCGCCAAGAACTCATGTATCCGTACAACTTAAGCGATTTCACTGAAATTACATCAGCCAAACCAATACACGATCAACCGCTTCCGTTTAGATTACCTTTTTTCGGATTCAGTTATCATTATATTTGGGTAAATATTCAAATTTATTAAAATCAACTTAACTTATGAATTCATTTTTTAAACTAATATAACTTATAATACCGGCAAATAAAAGTGTTGTTAAAGAATTCGCTGACGAACATTAGCTAAATAACACCCAACAGTCCTAAATATAAATCCTTAAACTTTTAGTTAATTAAATTCAGTCAATTTATTAGGATTTATAAATTCATTCATTTTTTACCTGTAATCAGAATTTGTAATATTTAGGACTTTGTTGTTTGAAAAAGTATTTCCTATAACTTCGTAAACAATAACCACATCAATTATATAACATTTAGAGTTCAATCATTTTTAACTCTATTGGTTTAACATTAAGTCCAATAACACTTATGAGGTTTAAGACCTGTAAAG
>JAQGCH010001331.1:0-16192 GCA_034699485.1 Nanhermannia elegantula | reverse complement strand
AGAGTGTAATGTACAGTACTATCTGTAGTAAAAATATTTGTTAAGCTGCGCGCTCCATAATTTACAATATCCAATAAGACTGCATATAATTACTAATAAACTGACATTCAGTCTAAAGTTTGAAAACTATATGCAAAGCAAAGATAGACATTAAAGTAATCCTCTATTTTATGAGTGCAAAAATGTTCGATTCAATAAATACTTTTACTGCCGAGAGTATAAAATTGCAGTCAATAAAACAGATAAGTAGCAGTCTTATGGTTTACAATAAAATCAATCTTTAATGACCGAATCAAATAAAAATCCATCACAAGGAAAAAGTTAAAAGTTTAAAAGTGATGTTTCAGTTTCGAGAACTTCAATTATAATAACATGACATTTATTGTTATTTGAATTTGAACTCAAACTAAAAAAGATAGCACTAATTTAAGCTATTAAAATATATATAACATATCATCAAATAATAAGATATATTTTTTCCTTTATTTGATGGCTTTGAATGCAGTATGGAATATAAATTTTAAATATAAGGTCTCTTTAAAATTTAATGGTATTCAGAATGAGTCAGTTATTTTAAATTGTCAACAAATATCTTAGACGAACGAACAAACGAAGTAAACTATTGCATATTTTTTAATCACTATACACTATGTATGGTATAATTAGAGTTTAACTTTTTCGGCGTTACGCCGAATAATCCATATATTACCGTCGAATCCCAAAAAGATTATTCAGCGTAAAGATAATTTTCTTGAAATAACGCCGAATAAACCGGATTCTTCCAAAATTTATTATAGAAAAAACACGAAAACATTTTGAAAACTGTAATTTACAAATTTATTAACTTTGAAGACTTTTTAATATAATCGGTTCATTCATACAATTATTTTATAATAACATTCTATATGAATAAAAAGTAGACAATTTTTAGATGCTTTCATAACAAACAGGATTTCAATCATATTTTAATTCAACTCTACTTAAAATAATAAAATAAAATGAGTGGCAAAAATAGAAAGACACCTCGAGAGACCTCAAGAGTGGACTAATTAATATGAATACATAAAAGTAACTGAAAAGGTAACAAAATTAGAAAAACACGAGAAAACAGTGAAGGAAATATTACTTAAGAAGTCTTAAACTTTAAATATTGTAGCATTGAATTCAATTATGAAGACAGTTACATACAACCCCGTTTGAGAGAACAATAAAACTAATATTTCTAAAATTTATTATTTTTACGCCGAATATTACTGCCGAAATTGTGATTCGAGCTACGCCGAAAAAGTTAAGCTCTAGGTATAATTTATAAATAAAACTAATAAAGTATTAAATCTTAGACTAGTATTAAATTAGTTTAGAAAATGACTTCATAAATGTATAATACAATCCTACTTAAGTATTAATATCTGATCCACACTTTGTTGTATCATGTTTTCGGCAAAGATACCGTCCATTGCTTTACACTTACAATATCGAAGGATTTTTTAGAGTTCAATTTTTGTTTTGCAGAATAGACAGAATGAGCAAAGACTCTAATTCGTGATTATTTGATTGAATTAAATGTTGTAGACAGACACAGCTCTTTGCGCCGCATAAATTAAAAATATTTATAAAAAGTGAAAAATTTAACGGTTCCGTAAATTTAAGACAGCACCAAAGTTAAGATTGGAAGACTGCTTCTTCGAAATAGCATAGAAAGAATGGATTTGGTGTAATACTTAATGATCATGTTATTCATTTCTGAAGTCATTTTATAAAAAACCTTAATATACGTTATTAGTTTACTTCAAGTTCTTTTCATATTAAGTGTATTTTCAATTTTGAGTTTGTAAAAAAATTTATAAATTGGAAACTCAAAGAATTACCATTTCTTGTAAAGAGAAGATAAAAAATTTATAAGACTCTTCGGAAATCAGAAAACAAGGTTTGATCGGAAAATTGGGTAAAAATAGTAACATTTTCGATCCGAGCGATTGACTTAGGAATCATTAAACTGTTATTAAAAAAAGTTATTCAGAAATTGGTCTAATATAAGCAGTTCAAAAGTTTATTTTATTGAATAAATTTTATTCATTATTTTAGTTAAGATTGAAGTTAGTCTTATATAAATATATTGAATTGAGCTTATTCTCAAATGCATTCCTTTCAAATGTTTTGAATTATTCTTAAAAGCAAGTGATAACAGAATACATTCATCTTAAATCTTTTGTATGTTTTTTATTGGTGGTGAGTGCTCGACAGCAAATACAGGATTATATTTTTACTGAATAATAAATGAATTTGTTTCTTCATAATAAGTTTAAATTCTTAGAATCAAAAATAGAATTTAAAAATAAGTTAAATTCAAAAATTTAATGATATTTTGCTCTTAAGATTTGTACAAACACTTGAAAATAGATAAAAACATATTTTGATTTGAGATATACTTTAAATCAACTATTATTTACACCGGAAAAGTGAAACTATGGCTATGATATAAATAGTTGATAGTTATCAAGTTATCTCACATTAAAAACACTTGAGTTCAAGTATAAAATAAAAATGTTCTGAATTTCCTGGAGAATAAATAAATGCTGTTTATTATTAATTTAAAATAGAAGTTTTAAGTGAGCCTTAAAATAATGTTTCACTCATTTCTACTGTAAGTGTTTGAAACCCATTTTATAACAAATAAAATTTTAAATTCTAGCTATTTATGGAAAAAGATATACACTATAGTTCTTCAAATCCATAAATAATTTAAATATTGAACTATGAAAAGCAAATAAAACTTACATAGAATCAAATTATTATCATGTTTACCACAATTTCAAGTTTCTATAATTATTTTATTATCTATTTGTAAAAATGAATATTATTATTGAATATGAATACCAATTATAAGGTTATGCAATCAGAATGTAATGCAAACAACGTTAATACAATTTTTAGATGAGATTTTATAAGCTTTGTATTTTTGATCACTTATTTGCTTAAAAACTAGTTTGTTTTATTATAACAAATATAAGAAGTATAATAAAATGGTTCAATACCTGCCAACTTCTAATGTGACGATAGTATGCCTTTTATTAGTGTCAGTTTTGTCGCATTTATTTGTTCCGTTAAGTATTGAAGTATTATTTTTATTTTTGAGAGATTCGTGACGGTATTGTCTAATGAAAGCGATCGGCCATAAGAGGAAGCATTCAAAATCTCCAATACGTGCAACACCAACACCACGAGTAAAAATTACGAGTTGTAATTGTCCGCGAAGACATGCGCGTTCTGATGCATCTGTTGACTGAACAGACACATGGAAGCGTTCCATTACCAGACCCGCTGTTAAGATAAAAGATTATAAAAAATTACAGCAATTCATTAAAAGACACCTTCAGTTATATTGAATACTTTATCCAGACTTCATCTGGTTTTAAACCATTCATATAATATTACACTAATAAAAATTTATTACTCAGTCATATTTGATACAGTTTTGGAATTGACTCATTATTTTTACAAATATATAATAATAAATTTGGGAGTAAAAGAGCTAAAATCGGTAGGAAATCGGAATATAAAATCAATCAAATCGATAATTTCACAAATTTTTCTATAACTTCATTTATACACTAAGATAACAAATAACTCAAAGAACTATTGATTCCAATAATTAAATTATTTACCACAGTTGTCTACAGTGAACTGCAGAAACGATGAGACCCTCTCAATAATTTTTGAATTGTAAAAAATCTCCAAATTGAAATTTTGCATTTATGTTATTTTAATTTTTACACTTAACATAACGGAAATCCTCTAAAATTAGTTGAAATAATTCCATTTTTATTGATTCTTCAATTATTTGTTATGCAATATTAATAATAAATATGGTATTATAATCTCCGTTTTCTCATTCTGGTCATATATTGTCTGCTTTTGGTTCAGTTTTTATTGTATTTTATTTAAAAATAATTAATTCTTTAGAAAGAATTATTTTCCCGTACTATTAAATCAAATAATCAAACAAATAAATAATGTATTTTTATAGTATAGAAGCTTCGACATTATGTTTTAACTTCTTTTGCTATACATTAAAAAATCCATATATGTGTGAATGTTTGCATAACTTATTCAATAAAAATTCTACACATGAGGACTTATGATTGCATGAATCGGTATTAATGTAAACAGCATCATGAAAATTAATTTTATAGAATAAAATAAAATAAAAATATTATAATAAATGATAGTTTTTCTTCAAGAGATTGTATTTATTCTGTATCACTTTGCATATGAAAACTCATTTTATGGTTAAGCAATTCTTAGATTAAATAAAAGAGTTCCTCTTGTATTTTGCTTTTTATTCAAAATTTTAACACCGATTAAGAGAAATTATTTGATGGCTTTTCAATTTCTTTGACAAGCGAAACAACAATACATGAAACTCACTTCAGAAGAGTATTTTGATAATTCATGAGCGAAAGTAGTTTCAGTTTTTTTAAACAAAAGATGAAATATTATCATTTTTAAAGTTTAGTTTTAAATCAGTTTTAGCATATATTACATTCATATGAATGGTTTACTAATTAGATGAAAATAAGTTAAATACTTATAATGAATAAAACCACTTTCAGAAAATTCGTTTCATTATTAAGTTTTTGTAAAATAATTGTTTGCTAAAGCGATAAAAGAGAATAATTAAATTTGAAATGATAAAAGATTAACTGTAATTGCGCTGATCAATCAAAAATCTTAAAGAACTTAAATAATTTAAGCATGAATTTCAATTTATAAGTTGAAACTAATCAATCAACTTAATCGCTTTTAACATTTCATTCAAATGACTAACCCATAAGTTTGGGGCAATTTTTATCGAAATAAAAAAAGCACAAAGAAAATGATTTTTTCGCAATCATTCATCACCTATTCAAAGTTAATTATGGATTCATGTTTTTTGGCAAAATTTTCTATTGTTATTAGAGTTTCGGGCGATTAAATAGCGTTAGGCTCAGAAAGTTCTATATTTTAAAATGTTTTTCAATAAAAGGAACAAAACCACCGATAGTTATTTTCTCTTTATCTAACATTTTAAAAATATTATATAAGTTGTTAATTTTTAAAAATGCCATAAAATACTTCACTGCAAACAATAATTTAATTATAATGATGAATAAAATGCTGGTCCAAAAGTTCTGTCTCATTAATTAAATTGAATTCGAGTTTAAGAAAATTAAAAAATAAATAATTCTGAGTTTACTACTTGTCATAGAAAAAATAAATATCATATAACAGTCATCAGAAATATGATAACATAATATGACCTGAGATTTTTTGCGGCTCTCCTAGACTTTGGGAAACTGGAGGTCATTTCGACTTTTGATTACTAGTTAGAAAAAAGTTTTAAAAGACTTTGAACTAATAATCAGAGACAACTATAATAATAAAATTGCATGTTTGATATGATTTTAGTGCCAAACAGTGCTTAACATACTGGATAATAAGCTGATTATTTGCAAACTGTAATACAGTATCAGATTTTAGAATCAGTAGTCGTTTGAGCTATTTTTTGGAAGTACATGAAAAGTTTTTTTATATAAACATAATACTTAAAAGTCGTTCAAACTAATTAATAAGGGGTGATACACATAGTACGTACGCGGGTTTTAAACAATTTTTAGACCTCTACCCCCTCCCTGTACGTTTTTGCACACTAATACCTAATGTTAAGCATATAGGAGTGTGTGAGTTTGTACGCTTTGGACTGACCCCCCCCCCCCTTCCCCAAGACTGCGTACGTACTATGCATATCACCCCTAATTTATAATAATTCAGATTTAATTTTAATTAAATTATTGATTCAATTAATAGTGAAGTTTTGACTGCAGTTTAGAATATGATTCATATGATGGACAATAAAGTTCTCAATGACAACAGTTTCGACTCATTCTTCTCCACAATTAAGGACTCGATTGATGCAAAAGTGATTCAAATGATAATAAAGAAGTTGTACTCAACTCAACACTATTGACAATAATTCAGTTATTTATTGACATCACAAATAATTGAATTATTGATTACGCTGTCATCAATAGCATTGAAAAGCATTATTAAAATGCGCTGTCAATCATCAGTAATTCTGTAAACTAAATATATTTCAATGTAAACTAATTTTTTCCGGCCCGTCGGCAAAAGTTGAGTTCTTTGTGGCTGAATCGCTGTCATATTATATATTCATGTTATAGAAATGTTGTCACGATTAATACTAACGTAAGAGTAAGAGGAAGTCTACTGAAAGGCGTCGAAATAATTCAAGCATAATGTGCAAAAAAGTACCTTTCGATCAAATGCATTGAAAGGAAATAAGTTAACTGTAAAACAATATGAAAAAGTTTTTGAATATTAGTTCAGAGCTTAGATCATAAAATTCCAAAACTTCTATCATTTATAAGTCTTATTGAATTGAACTCAAATTTTTTGTTTCTAAAAATTATCTTTAAATATATCTCATTACTCATATTATTTTTAAAATATCATATTTGAAACTGTTTGAGACCAAAATGTTGTTTGTCTTTAATCACATCACTTTTTATTTTATCGAACTTCCAATTTTTCGCTAATTTATTCATTTTTTGGCAAAACTTTAGTTTAAAAGATTGACATTTGATTGAATAAAATTTTTTTTATATATTTCAAATATTATTGTATACAATAAACAATTACATCAATTACATGTCTTTATGTCATTTCTTGAAATATCAGTTCAAATAATGATACTTTCAATTTTTGAAAAATTTTTTTAATTTATGACTTAAGTTGTGATCTCATAAACTTTTTCTTATTGTTTTAGAGCAAACTTATTTTCTTTGAACGCAATGATCGAAAGTACTTTTTGCACATTTTGCTTGAATTGGTCTTAAGGGAAGACAAAATTTTTTTTAATAAGTCAAATCAGAATAAAGACAAATGAGAATTTCTTTATTTAATGTTCCTCAAAGGATTCCAGTTTTAAACTCAATGAGTTAACCAATAAAGCTTTTATTTTCATTTAGACACAAATCTCTCAATGGGTTACACTATTCTTCATATTCTCCAATCAAATTGATAATTATTAACTTTTAGCAACAGTAATATAACGTAACACTAATTTTAATTAACAATATTAAAATAGAAAATTATTGAGAAATTTTGCTTTAAATAAACATACAATTAATAGAGGATAGTATAGCCCTAGAATTTTATAGTTGTCTTTATATCTGAATTTCATTACATGAGAGCATTTTTGTGACCCATAAAAATGATTTCTTCATAGAAATGTTATATTGAAATCACTGCTTTTATTTTAACTGATTTTGCTTAGAAGAACTGTCGAAGTCCTTCAACTCAAACTTAATTTTTGTTTTGTTTATACTGATTATAATAAAGTGCTAAAATCAATAGCAGCGCAAGTTATTGTTGAAAGAGTAAGAAAGGATGTATTTATCGATTTTTATCTATTTTGATCTCTTTGACCGACTTTTGACGTATAAGAACTAAAGTGCTTTTTTAATGCATAAAAATTCTATAGTATAGCAAAAAGCATAGTCATAAATGGACACATAATTCAATAAAAATACACTCAGATACAGGGTTTCTTTTTTTGGTTAAATATGTCACACTCTCTAGAATTTTTCAAATAACTAAAATATTAATGGGTTTAAAAATGAATAAATAATAAAATTGCAATCAAATCAATTAATCACAATGATCTCATTGACTCGGGTGACCCTTTCAGCAAACCGCTCATTAGGGCCGCGCTTTCATCAATTATATCAACATATCATTCATTTCATTACACAACTTATAAGAAAAATAAGAGAAAGGAATTATTGTCAATTTCAGGCGTTTTTCCTTTGAATAATCTTCAAGAGTTTAAGTTTAAGTATAAGTATTTCAGTTCCGAATGTTTCAAAAATTACATCAATAGTTTTAAAGTCCCATTTCAAATGATTTACCTGTTCCCGATCCCATTTTACATATGAAGAGTCATTTCCCACAATTTTGCAGTTTTTACTTATTTAATAAAAAAAAGCTTAAAATAATATCATTGAAAACGTTAAATCTTCAAAAATTGTTGATCAAAAATTTGAAATTTTTAAAGATAACAATGATTTTAATAATGGTCTGATCTCATCTCACGAGTCAGTCTATTAAAAGGCGATTATTTTTATAATAAGAAAGTTGAAGATAAAAATATAATAATGTTATTCAATGCAATAATTTTGTTTATCAATAAATACTCGTTAATAAACTAAACTCTACTTTACAATCAAAATGATTGAAACACTGTACATTTGAAATTATAATAAAATTTTTGAAAATCCTAATTTATTTTTTTATAGCTTCCTATTTTCGACCTGTAATTCCTTTCTTTGGTATTATTAAATAGAGTTTATATTATTTCTATTTGTCAAATGACTTAAGAAAAGAGCGAAAAACGTCACTAAAAGGATTGCATTGGCTTTACTTCAATGAGTGAAAAGAAATCAATTTTTGTCTCATTTGTAGATTTAATTCAAAGAAAATACAATTCTCTGAAAGGAGATTAAGTACTTTAAGGCAAACTATTTCCTGAAGATCTTTCCTTACCATCTAAAGAGTTATTTTGGTGCCAATCACTGGTCCATAAGAGATCATCTGGAATTCGTTCTGCAGATGAATTGTTGGAATGCATGCCATGAGTCGGATCTGAAAAACCAGACGATTCGCGTACGAAAGCTGGAGCACAAGAGCAGGCCGACCCATTAGTGCTATTGTCAGACTCAGAATTGTGATGATTGTTGTGATGATCAGCCGATTGATTGCTGCAAACAGTGCTTTGGCAACAGTTCTTATTCCATAGAAATTTACCGGTTGGTGGGGTTGGTAATGCTGGCTGTTCACTGTTCCTGCTCTGAGCTGTCAAGTCAAGTGCCAACAGCCAAGATCTGTGACCGATCAGAATATAAAATGAATATATAAGTAAAGAATAATTATAAAAATTAATATTTGACGAAACAATTTGATTGCATTAGTCTGTAGAGAGCCTAACCTGGCGGCTAATTCATCATCAGCAGCCAGAAGTAATGGCGCCCTACCATTACATACAAGAACCAGAACATTAGAAAATCGATGAGACTCTGATGCAATCCCGATGTGAACCGTTTCGTTAAGTTCTAATGATAATAATGGGATAGAACTTGTTTTGACGTCTTGTTGAGAATTATACATCTGTAGAATCGATGTATTTTCTATAAAAGAATCTCTAAGAAGAAAATATCTCTTATGCCAGGCCTGTAAATAAAAAAATAACATTTTAATAATAATATAACTTCATTTTGTATAGCTTAACCTCAAATCATTATAATTTGATGAACTATTTATTTGCAATTCTTTTCCTTTTTCGGAATAATTCATTTACTTTATCACATCATTTCAGGAAATTAAGTCCTCATTCCGTTTATTTATACTTTATTTATACGAAGAATACAAACAGGAAAATAAAGTTAATGTAATACAATCTCACATTGTTTTCAAGCAATTCAAGCAATACAAATAAAATACATATATGAATAAAAAGAATTAAAGACTAGAAAAAATCAAATTATTTATATCTAATAATAAGCAAAGAACAGATTGGTTTGAATAACAATTTAATTCCAAAAACTAAAACAATTTCTAATGGGTTTTAGATAGTATTCTGATTGTATTATTTATTTTGTCTTTACTTATATTTAAGCCCATTTAACTCTATTGAAAAGACTAAATCATATCATTTTAATTAGTGATTTTACATTAAGCAATATAATATGCATCAGTCTTATGTCAATATTAAACTAAAGCTCTACCACTCTCGCAAATTAATAATTTAATACACACAATAAGCTCCACAGCATTTCAAAGACTTTTGATTGCAACACAAATTTGAAGGCATTTTGTGCTAAAATTTTACTTATGCCATAGCACATAATGTTATGCATATTAAATAATGTATTGAAAATATTATTTTTAAAATATTTTTATATACTGATTGACTAAAATATATTAAAGTAGTGGAAGTATTTAATTATTGAAGTGTCGAATATGTCTATTTTTCAAATCAAAACTTTCAAGTATTCAATAGTTATTATCAAGTATTGAGAATTCATTTATTTTAAAATGAATTGAAGTCAATTTTATTTTGATAAACACAGTTATGACTTAATGTAATAATAATAATTTTTTTATGATTCAAATCATAAAGACTTAAGAAATTTTTATAAATTCAATTTGAGTATTGAGTTATTGAGTTCAATAGAAAGAAGATTCTACTTTATTTGTACCTAAGATCCAACTATTTCGGATTTAACCCGAATTCCCCGATAATTCATAGAAATTTATATCGAAAATTAACAAAGGTTGCTGTTATTATGCTATGCTTAGCTTATGGAACTTTAGATTCTGAGAGATCGTTTAGCATTTAGAAATTTTAATCAAATTTTAAGAGAACTAATCTTAGTATTGCTAATTTGAAAATGAATGCAATTCTTTATTTGGCTTTACTTACTTTTATGCGCGAGTGGGTAAGTTCGCTTTCTTGTATAACAGATATGTATTGCACTAATCTAACCCTTCATAAAGTTAAGTTTAGGTTAGGTATTAGTGCAATACTTATCTGCTATACTGGAAAGCAACTCGCTCATAAAAGTAAGAAAAGCCACCCGAGCCAAACCCGAAAAGTACCAGCTGTTGAAAATAAAACCCGAAAAATTTCACCGCTTTTAGAAATAAAACCCGAAGTAATTGGGCCTTATTTGTACCCATACTAGAGAACTAAATATGGACTCCATATGGAATGAAATGGATTTGAAATCAATAAAATATACATACAGTACCTAAATTCATAGTAGAGGTATACAAATTAAACCCGCACCCAAATCTTGCGGGTACGGGCGGATGCGGGTTTAAAGAAATTTAATTTACTAAACCGCAACAACTATAAATTTAAATTTTACAGATGATTAACAAAAATTTGGGATTGATTTTGTAGATTTAAAATTTTGCGGTTACGGGTACGGGTTTTAAAAATTTTCTAGATGTAGACCTCTAATTCATAGTAAAGCATGGGTAGGCCAATATTGCAATTAATATTAGATTAAAATTATTATTATTATTAAAGATTAAATATCCAACAAAATAAAAATATAATTAAAGTCTTAACAAATTTTTAGAAATTAACATTCAAACTTTAAATGAGATTTATTTTATTATTTTAGATAAACAAATCTCTTTTTTTCCTAATAGTATTCATGGTTTAATTTTCTAGTGTTTATAAGAAATAATTAATTTAAGTTTATTGATGACAATATAAATAGACATAATATTTATCTATATATAGAAAAACTGAAAGTTCTTTTTCTACGAGTTTTTTATTTTGCCCGAATATATCGGTTGGTGGAGTGGACCCTAAGTTAGAAATTCGTAACTAAAGGTTAAGCAACACTATAATTATTGCTATATAAATAAAACAAACTAAATATTAGTTATAAAAATGGAATGGAATGAAAGGCCAGAGTGGAAATGGAGTGGATATGGAAATGAATGTTTTTTGACTGTCTAATGTAGAGTATTGTTATTCATACAGTAGTATCGCAACAAAGAGACCGACGAATAAATTCTATTTAAATTCTGAAGCAAATACTCAAATCGATCAAAGAAAATGTAGAATAATCTCAAAACTTGCAAATCAAATGATTCTCACTTCAATTTATGCTCTTTTGAAATTTGAATTTTTCTTATTCTATAAGCTTTTAATTTAACTTTTAACTCACCCATAACTGAACATCAAATTAATTATAAATCTTTTAGTGAATTATTAAATATCAAAATTTAATTCTTCAAGAAGTAACTGTAGATTAGAGTAAATCTTAATTTAAATCTTAATGTATTTATATTGACAGCACATATAACAAAACTAAACTGTAACTTTTAATAAATTTCAAAAATTATTTCGCAATTTTCTCTTTTAATATTTTGTAAAAATTTTATAACAAATAATATAAACTATTTTTAAAGAGTCCATTAATTACTTGAAATAATTTAATTTAAGATAAAATAAATACTGAAAATATTATAAATGGTTTAAGAAATTATTAAATAGTTATCTGTTGAACACTTAGAGGCAAATTATTCCAGAATATTATCCCTTTAAAGAAAATTATTTTTGTAAAAATGACTTAATTTGAGGCACTTTTAACATGTCTTCATATTTATTGATATGCGTTCTGTTATAAATTTGATTAAACTTCGAGAAACAATAGAACATAATCCGTATAAGGCATTAAAGACATATAAGACTAAATTTTATTCCGGCCTTTTGGTAAAGTTTTTCCATTTAAATAATTGAGACAAAGGCTTTGTTGAGAAGTATACGATGAAGATGTTAATATTCACGTCTTTTATATATCCTTTAAATAAATTGATCGCATCAAATGTGTCTCATAAGTAAGTCCATAAACAAGTATATCATAATCAAAAACAGGATATACAAGTGCTTCAAAAGCCAACTGAGCTGTAGGACTTCGAATATAATGGCGAAGACGTGAGAAAAATAAATCTTTGTGCCTATGTTTGCACATAACTCGTCAATATATTTATCAAAATGAAGTTTACAATCGATATATATTTTCAAATACTTCTTATTAAAAACTCGATCAATCATTTTATTATTTATAAGAACTCAATATTGGTGTCACCCTTTGGCTGACCCAATCATGAAACCAAAATTTCTTTCCATTCACAACTGTTTTACTTAAGCCATTCTCTAATCATAAAATATATTCATTTAATTTGTTCTCAAGTTATAAATAGTTTTTATCTGTTTTGAGAAGCGTGTCGTCGGCATAGAGTATCAGTTTTCAATTTAGTTGAGATCAAAAATATCGTTTACAAAAATTGAGAATAATAGCGGCCCCAAAAGACTTCGATTTCAGAACCATTTTTGAAACATTCAATTTTGTCACAAATTAATAAAGAGTTGATGAGTAAGATTGAAACCATTTAATTGAAGATCTTTTAAACTCAATGTGAAAAAACTTTTTAGTGAGAGCCTGTGATCAACCGTATCAAAGGATTTTCTCATGTCTTATGACATAGCAATACATTTTCTTTGTTATTTTGAGCTATTCTGCAATTTATTTATCATAAATGAATTTTATTATATAACTTGTTAGAAAATTGCAACAAAATTTCCGATAACACTAAGAATCCATTAATATCTTTGCTCTTCATTGATAAGTAATCAGTCAAAATATGTTTCAGGCATTTATATCTCACGCCTGTCACCCAAACTCTAGTCTCCGGTCAATCGATTCAATATATATAGTAATGCGTTATTTTTGCGAATATTTGTCAATTTGAGAGAATATCCGTTGCTCTTAAAAGATCAAAAGATTAGTTTTGTTGCATTTTGTTCTTATTGTACTGTTGGTAATCATAAATTCGATGCATTTCATAAATCATAAGGGAATTAATGATAAGGATTTCTATTGAAATGTTACTCAACCAAAAGATATTTGAATTTCATAAGAAATTCATTCTTTGATTATTGACTAATAAATGACCAAATATTATGAATACAAATCAAAATTTATATAATATTATGAAAAATATATAAATTACATTACATAACCGTATTGATGGAAAATATATTATATATGCAAATGATATTGTGCTTGTGATATACCCTTACTTGAGTTTACCGAAATTGAGATCCATACCAATTTTTCAGAAGTCTGAGTAGTATAAAAACTGACGAATGTTGAAAACATAATTTGTTTATATACTAATGTTTTTTGTTGAAAATTTTTTCTTCAAAGTCAGATGAGTTGACGCCAACCCACTCAACTCACTTGTTTTTAAGATATGTGAAATGAAACCTAACTTGGAAAATGCTGCTTTCGCTATATTTTAGTTTGGATTCTGGAACCTAATTAGCTTACAGTTGTGGTCTTCACGTAACATAAAAGTCATTTACGCGAATTATACTCAAACTTATAGCTTTTTTATTTTACAGTTGAATTATTCTGAATGGATATATTTTTATATCTGTGGTCTAATGGGTCTTATGTTGAGTCAATTCTCTAAAAGGAATTAATAGAATAGCAAGAGCTAAAGAAAATGAACTTTTTATGCTGATTCTTAGCACAAAAACTGCTTTCACTAGAACTGTTGTAATTTATATTATACCAGCAGAGATATGACGGTGTGTGGTCAGATCGGAACCGCGGAACAGATTTAGTATAGTTTTCAAAAAGTGATATCATTTCTCAGACAAAAACCTCTCAGAACCACAAATAATTCTTTAAAATCTGAGACTTATATTTAAATAAAAGAAATATTTTGAAAACTTTTATAACAATTTATATTTCAGAAATTGTTTGAATGCTTTCTTAGAGGTATTACTTGTAAGAAATCATAATTGCGTTCGTTTTTATCAAAAGTTTATTCCTTTACAATTCTTATTAAATTTGCAGATGCGGTACCCGAGGTTATGAATGACCTAAATTTAGGTTCTCAGCACTGCTCAGCACTTTTATTATACTGCTATGAAGTTACTGAAAGCAAAGAAATCGATGATTTTATTGTATAAACTTATCTAAACGAAAGAATAAGCCAACACTTTATGAGTTTATATTTTCTTGAGGTTATTGCTTATGGAAAGAATAAATACTAAAACGAAACAGTATTATAACAAACATTTTTATGATCTCAATGTTAATTAAGAAAAATTAGTATATTTAGAGCCCATTTAATATTCAGTATAGAACTTTTTGATTTAATCTTTATTACGTAATAAAACATCATTCGCATTAAAGATAAAAATTAGATACATTTGAATTCTTGTTCAAACTTTGATCTTAATTATAAGCACATATAGATGCACATAAGCTCGCTTCGAGGTTAAGCTAACTTTGAGCTGCGCTGCGCTTCAAGCTCAGTATATAATACAGAAGCGCAGCTCAGCTGAAGGGCAGTTTAGGCTCCAGAAAGTATTGGAATGCAAAAGTCTCGTCAATTTACAATTAATATTAAATATATCAAAAATTTGATATAGTCCTGAGTCACAAACCATGACATCTGAATAAAATATAATGCAATGTAATCGAATACAGTAAAACCTGTCAAAGTTGGGCAAACAGTTAAGTCCTTTTAGCAAAATATTAATTGTTTTTTACTTTATATATTTTGCAAAAAGGACTTATTTTCTTGCCCAACTTTGACAGGTTTTACTGTAGTTTGTTTATTCCGTACAGTCAGTCTTTCACTGAAATAATGTTTAGAAAATTAATTTAATGATAAATTTAATCAAATAATAAATTTTTTATCAAGTGTTAACCTATTTTGAATTGTTAGTTGTGTTAAACTATAAATGATAGAATGTTTAAATATTTACATATATTTTCTGTACCATTTAAAATAAATGCATATTTGAATTGAATTTTGTATTATTCGACAATTTTTTGATAAGCTTAGAAGCGCAGCTCAGATTTCAGCTCTGAGCTTATGAGCAAAAGGGAGTTTGAACACAAGCTCAGCTTAGTTTATGCGAGTTTCGAGCTGATCAACTTCAAGCTTAGATTTTTGACCAAATGTGCATAATCTATAATCTTAATCATAAAAATAAATTTTGTAGTCTAAGCTCTCATAACTATATTTCAATATTATATAATTCTATTAGTGCTCATAATATACAGTACTTTACCTGTATATGACACTTGAAATGGCAAATTAATCCGTACTTAATGTATTGATTATTAATATAAATAAGTTAAATGATATTTCAATGATTTACAGTTCTGAACGTCTCGTGAAATACTCTAATATTAACAAAAAAATATTTGGAAAAACTAATGAATAAGAGTTAAAACACTTGATTAGGAAAAACACAAAACTAATATAATAAAAATGAGATACAGTTATTTCATTTATTTATACTTTTCTTTATTTATTTATTTAATATACAGTACACAAGTGTAATATTAAAAAAATCTTTAGATGTTTTTCTGAAAAGCATTTAATTTATATTTATTTTTAAAATAAAACAGTAAGCCGTGAGCAGAGGGCTATGATGAGAGTCTAGGTCAGGGATTCCCAACCTTTTTTAAAAAAGGAGCCAAATGTGGACCTAATAGTGTGACGAAGAGCCACAAATATAAAT